>VZTE01004632.1:716438-735185 GCA_013397775.1 Eulacestoma nigropectus | reverse complement strand
TTTTTTTTTTTAATTCTAAGGATCAGATATCTGTTGACAGCAGATGATCAAGTTAAAAGCTGTCAACCGTCTTTATCACTTAAATGAACTTAACTGCTGTGTGGGATCAAAAAGAACCCAATATTATTTTCCTATCTATTGCTTTGGCCATGTCATATAAAGCCAGACCCTCTTCTTTGTGCCTCAGACATACAAAATTGCCAGCAATGACGTTATAAGTAAAGAGAACTTGATCCCAGACCTTTACCTGCACAGAATTTACAGAATCAGGTTGCCTTTGAAACAACTCTCCTGTTAAACAAAGCTACTTGAAACATGATTTTACACATATTTACATTGATGTGACAGAGGTTTACCTCCACTGAACTTAGTGATGCCCTTTCATTTATTCCAGCCTTGCTGGGAGAGATCAGCTTGGCCCATTAGGTCTGCAGGCACATATGTAGATCTAACAGCAAAAAAACCCCCTCAAACCAGGCAGCAGAACAAACATACCACGACTTTGGTGGGTTTTTTCCCATCCACAGTAGCAATCAGAAGTCTACAAGCAATCACCACCCTGCCTCACACGGCAGTGATGGCTCACTTGCTTTCAGACGCCTGGTAATATCTGAGGGAGTGCTATGGCTGCCCCCTTAGGTGTGGGTCCCAGACACAGCCACCCAGCAGAGGAAGACCCAACCTTCCCATCTTTCACAAGTCCCACCTGTTTCCCACAGCTTTATTGAGAGAGCACACACAAACCTTGTCCCAGCTCCACTCACGATTCCCGTGAGATCAGCACTGCTAACACAGAAACAAACAACCCTACTTCCCTTCCAACATCCTGGACCTAATAATCACTGTAATTACAAATTTGTTTACCATTGAAAGCTACAGTGATATGCCAAAAAAACTAAACAAAAAAAGAGTAAAATTTGCAATAGAAAAAGAGAGCAAAATATTGTCTCCAGATAACAGTTCTTAGTTTTTTTTGAAAAATAGCTGTGTCACATGGGGTGCTGATGTGGAAAGTCAGCTGGCCCTGCCCTCTGCATCAGAACAGGTTTGTCTGCCTTTGCCAAGTGGGAAGGTCCAGCTCCTGTCTGGGTCTCACTCCTAGCAGTAAATGGCATTAGTGATGTTTTCTGAGCAAGTGGAAAATTTGCTTGAGTGAATACTGCAAGATTTGCATTGAAGCTTCCATGGCCATTTGTCAATTGGTGTAAAACTTTGTGCTGTAGATGCATAGGAAATTAAAAAGCATTTGGGGGCTCTTAAGCACTGATGAACACTCAACATACTAGGCAAACCATGTTAAACGCGTCAGCAGCGCCTGCAAATGGCCCAGCCCCTTCCCTTCTCACTTCAGCAGTCCTTTACACCCTTAGCTTAGAGTTTTAAGAACAGTCCCAGCATTTCTTGCTGCCCACAATGTTCCAAAGGAAGAACTTCAGGAGGAATAAAAATGCCAGACACAGGTACAAACCTTTGCTCCTGTTCTTCTTCATGTTCTTCCAGAGAGTACCTTGTGAAAGGGCACCTGGAATACTTTCAGAGCAGACATTTCCACATTGGAAGAAAACTTGGATTTATGTTCAGTGTTCAATAGTTTGAGGTGGTGAAGGTCTGTGCAGCCATTTTTATTCTGTGTCTGGATATAATTACTTTCATGGGAAGAATGCACGTGCTTTCAACATCATTGTAAGGTTCATTCATAGTCTATAAAAACTCACCTCAATATACAAAATCTCAAAAAAAACCCAAAACAAAACCAAACTCTCAAGTGCGCTCTGAACTGGCAAAAATCAGAGATCAGTATTCCCATTTCCTTCCTCATTTCAATCGAAAGAATGTTTTGAAAGGGTGAGATTCACTATCCTTAGTGAACATAAAATAAACTATTAAATAGACAACGGCTACTCTTTATATTAAAAAAAAAAAAAGAAGGTAGATAAAGCATGAAATATTTTCCTGTGCTATTTCTTTTGAGTCAATATTGAGTCTGGACATGAGCTGTATTTGTCAATTAATACTGAGATTATAGACTAAGCTTCACATATCTGAATGCACAAGTCCAGGAGGGATGCTTCAGCAAGGAAGGCAGAAAGCAAACATGGGCTTGGAGGGAGAGGTTTTCTGGGTCAAACTTAAAGCAGCAGAAGTTTAACCAAGAAAGAGGGGTATCATCACCAACCTTGAAATGTAATATTAAGAACTGGACATCATAGCGCAGTTAATTTTTCATAAAATTCCTCATTTTGTGACTCTCTGGCAGGCTGAGGAGAAATGTGGGAATTCTAACCATGTTTTCCCCTCATTTATTAAGTGTCTTTGCTCAGGTGATGTCTAGAGCTGGATCATTTCTTATGTCCTCAAGAATGGATGGAACTCAGTTGTTGCCACTAAAATAAATGGATGAGTTTGGTAGCTCATAAAAACAAAGTCATGCCTGGAGAGGAATGCTGAAGTAGCCTGACAAATCTTCTTTCAAATCAAACAGCAAAATGAACATGAGCCCAAGTATTTGGGAGATGCCTGTTCTGGATGCCAAAAATGCTGACTTTCTCTTCTCTTTGACAGTGACATACAACCAAAATGTTTTCCTGAGACAGCAAAACGATAGAGGAAATTTTAGGCAGAATATTAGGAAAGAAGTCCTAATGGCCGGGTCTACTGGTCTGTGGCTTATCCACCCCAGGGAAATTGTGGAGGGAAGCCTAACTGATTGAATCATTTAAAACCGTATTGAAGTGAACACTGGAAAAATGCTGTGAACGAAGAGCTACCTTCCACTGACAGATCTCTGATTTCTGTCATTCTTCAAAAAGCCAACATCAGTGTCATTTTGGGAATGATGTATTGCTGTGGTTGGGGAGACAAGGCTTCAAAATGCCAGATCAGTCATACCTGAGAGCAACCAGAAGGCACTAGGGCCATGTACAAGTGGACTCATTGCGCTGTGATCACAGGAGTCGCTCTGGGGCTGATACCAGTCCCTGCACTTGGGGACTTGGCCCGTGGCTGACAGACAGCAGCGGCCCTCAGCAGCCCCAACACGCACGAGTTCCCTCCACCTCACCCACGTGGGTACCACGTACATGGTACCACAGCACGAAGCTCAGAGCCTCAGGGTTAGAGCTGCTCGAGAATTAAGATGGCTTGTGTTTCATTTAGATTGCAGGACTTTTGGCAGTGCTTTGATTTGGTTTTAGGCTTATTATCTGGAGCTGAAGGGCTTGTACAACTGTTCACCGTGCATCAGATGAGGACACCTTTCTCAAACCACTCATTAAAACCCAATGCTAGCTGGAGCTTCCAGACTGAGGAAAATTACATTGAAAATTCCCTCTTATGGCTATCCTGAACCTTGGAGGGTCCCATGCTGCCAGAGGGAGGAAGTTTCCTGGTTAGCAAAGAGATGAGCTCCCAGGGAACACCAAGGAAAACAAAAGACTGCAAAGGTATTGTGTGTCCTGATGGAAAGTTTGAGGTTGAGTGGAGATGCTCAGACTGGGAAGAAAGCAAGCAGCCTGGGAAAGCTGGGGGAACTGCCCTGGCTGTCCTACACCAACCTGATAGAGCAGGCAATGGTTACTGCTGAGGAAAGCAATAGAGAAAGGGAAAAAAGTACACCCAGCAAGCCCAGAAATCCTACTGTTCATTAAAAGCAACCATATTAAAAACCACGACACCCCATCACATTATTGCTTTTACAGAAAACCTGTATAGCTTGTGCAAACCCGGTCCTGTCTGTTCCCCTGTGGAATAAAAATAGGGAATGAGAAAGACAGACACTTTATATTCCAAAGTTTTCAAGACTGACAGTCAGTTCAGGGATCTGCTAGTTTCCAATCTGCTAGTTAGTTCTCCACACCATCTCTGTGACCCATCACTGTCACCCTGAATAACAGCACCTTCAGCCTGCAGAAAGTGCCTTGGGCTTTTCACTGGTGAAAATGAATGAAGCACAAAAATATTTTCAATCAGTACTGGAACAAACTTCACATTGCACAGCTGCAGTGTAAGTGCCGTCCCCCAGAGACCCTCTAGAATTTGATTAAGGTATATGGAAACTTGACTCATATTTTATGGACATTCATTTTCATGATACATTTTTAAAGAGACAGCATATATTTCCATCCTTTGGAAGAAATTAAAGCTGTTATTTTCAGAGGAATAATATGTTGATAACATGCAGCAGATCTTGATGGCAGCTGGAGCTGTGGCATTAGCTGATGTGGGGGACTCTGTTTAGTGGGAGAAGCACCATTGTAGAAATCACAGTGATTTAAGTTTTAATATTTAATAGGAAGAATAAGCAGGAGAAGAAGAAGAGCTTTAAAGCCACCATGGGATGTGTACCCCAGGCTTGTGGGAGCAGATCTGAGTGTTCAGTATCAGCAGGCAGGGAGGGAAGCAGGGCTACATCCTATATCCACTGGTAAAAGCCCAGCCAAAAAAGCTGTGATATGCTCTGGGACAGAACATAGCATTGAATAAGGATGTGGTCCCACCTATTAGCCCACAAAAGAACCTTTGGGCTGACATCTTATCGGCATGAGGGTAAATGAATTAATGAATGGGCAAACACATAAAATGGGCTAATTAACAGCTAAGTGAGGTAATGCTCAGCAGAGCACATGGCCTTTAGGGCCATTCTGTGCTCTGTGAGAACTGCCAGCATGTGCTGCACTGGCCCCCAAAAAGTGGGGAGCATGCAAAAACTGCTTACCTGCGGACCTTAACATTTCTGCAGGTTATGAAACTCACAAGATGCTCCAGCAATCAAAGCAGACTCTGCTCCACCTTGTACCTGGGCCCCCAGGGAAGACAGGGAGGCTGTTGGGAATTCACACCCCTGGTGACAGCAGAATAAACCCTGTTGTTTGCAGAAAGATGGCTACTCTGTGGAAGACATACTTTACTAAAACCTCATTATCGCAGTAGGAACTCTCTTCGTCTGTTTTTATGTAAATAATTCAAAGTCTATGATTTGTGTGATGTATTTTGTTTGAATTAGTTTTCACCAGTGAGATGAGGATAAAGATTTTCTTTTATATTACACAGCTGGTTTTACTTCTTCTTAGCATCCGATACTTTTATTATTTCTATACAAATTCCTTTACTGCAGGAGATTTATTACTTATAGTAATCTTGCGTGCTGTGAATTTCTTATAGCTCATCCATTTGGTCTTTCATGTGACTACTCTAGACAGGAGATAGAATGAAAAGGAGGAGATCTAAATCTGGTCAATATTATGGGGTCGTTCATCAGGAGTCATGCCTGCTGTCTCTTTTACAGTATCCAAGTTTTATCCAAGAATTAACTAACTAGTTAATTCAAATAGAACAGCAGAACCAGATTATTTAATGCATCAAAATCCCTCAGAGATGTTGAAAATTATGAGTTTTCAGAGACAAATACTGGTTTTATTACATAGCCAGACAAGGACTCCTAAACCTACCAGCGCTAATGCAAATAATAAATAATGATGAAACCTGCAGGAGCAGTATCAGAAAATGCATTGATATTGAGCAGGAAACTCATGTGTCTACCTGACAAATTGGTTGAGTACAGCAAAATTTTGTTAAGTGATAGAACCCATAGCAAATGTGATGTGATTTCCTGGGTCATTTGTGTCCAAAATAGAGAAGACAGGAGGAAGGGAATGATGAATATTCAGATCATTTTCTTTTTCTAATTTCAGAATAAAATCTTTTGGTGCTTTTGTTCTGAAACAACATTGCTTTTAGAAGGGGTAATGGCTTTAAACTGAAAAAGAATGGATTTAGTTTAGACATTAGGAAGAAATTCTTTACTATGAGTGTGGTGAGGAACTGGAACAGGTTGTCCAGAGAAGTTGTGGGTGGACAGCTCATGGACAGGTTGGACAGGGCTTTGAGCAACGTGGTCTAGTGGAAGGTGTGCCATGTGCCCATGGCAGGGGAGTTGGAACTAGATGATCTTTAAGGCCCCTTCCAACCCCAACCATTCTGTGATTCTATGACCTTTGCCCTAGGGTGAGGTGTTTCATGCAGCCCAAAACACATGCATAAGGACTGTGATGTCCTATTGCTTCCTTGGCTGAGCTGCTCTTTACACATAACTATGCGGAGGATCAAAGGTTATTGGCAGAAGTCATACAGGTTCAAGCTGTATATACTGATCCTTCTTTGTATAACACTAAATTACTGCTCCTTCATCTAGAGGGATATCCCCAACAAGATTATGTTGCCTGCCTTATGAGTCTACTTGGTACATAGCAAAATAGGATTTGTAAAGGATGCGTGTGAGAGGCTAGGAGGGAAATGTGAAGTAAGCATTGCAGAGCTATAGCAGCAGGGCAGCACCACTTGAAACACACTCTAGAGATTAGGGAGTGTAAGCAATTTCTAAGTATCACCTGCACTGATCTCTACAAATAAGCAAGAGCAGTGAGACAGACAGAGAGAGACAGACAGGACATAGGAATCTTTTTTCATTTCAGTCTGAGCCCCGACTATGCAGGCGATGGCTTTAACAGTGGGAAAGAGAAAGGCTGAGGATGGCAAACTAATGCTCTCTTGCTGAAAGATGGAACCCACAGAGCCTCTACACCACCCACACTGCCCATTTCATGTGTAAAACTCAACTCACTTCATCCCTGAAAGCCTCTGGACTTATTGCTGCATATAACCTTATTGCAGGTCAAAGTATAAACCTGCCTCCAAACCTACAGTGGTCTGGGAAACAATCTCTGACATCTTACAGAATCATAGAATTGTTAAGGCTGAAACAGACCTCTAAAAATACCAAGATCTCTAAAAATACCAAGATCTTGACCCAGTCCCACCCCTACACATGGGGCACAGGGTCACTGAGCATCATGAGGTGTGCAGCTCCATTTCCACCTGGGGCTACTGTGGGATCAGTATCAAATCGTACTTAAATCCTCCATGTGTGTGGTACAGAGGGGATGCAAAGCATGGAACTGACACTGCATCTCAAAAGCCAAGAGCTGAAACAGGCTGAGTAAAACCAGTTTTCCCTCATCTTTCTCTTTGGTTTTAAGTGAACGGATTAAACACTATTAAGCCAGTCCAATTAAAGTAAATAGTATAGAGCAGTGTAAAATTCAAGCAACATCAGAAAGAAAGATGCAAAAATTGTTTCTGGGCATTGTCTGTTACCTTTGCCTGTTGAAAAGACTTGTTGACTAAACAGGATCGCTATATAGACATATGGGATATGACTTTGATTTTCAAAGCTTTTTCGAAAAAACTGGACCAAGCAGGCAATTACTGATACACCTTATCATGATTAAAATAAAAAACAAACCAGCATTGCTCAATTTTTTTGATGAGAAATGGAGTTCAACTTGCAGTTTCTTTTTGTTTCCTGTACTTACACCACTAAAAATTGACTTTAAAACAGCCACTGGAGGCTACTGGATCAATACATAGGTGAATTTGCTAAAGAGTTACTGCACTCTTGCCACAAGGCTAATATCAAGCTATGTTAGACATAAATCAAGGGAGGTAAGATGACTTTGTTAACTTACTGTGTATGTTTCATTATTGTACAACTCCCCTGTTGTGGGGAACATTTTTAATCTCAGCTTCTATCAGCTCTTACAGCTTAAAGGCAGAAGAAGAAATACATGGGACTTCCTGAGGCCTCCTTTGAGCTGGGAAAATAAATCAAGGTATGTTTATTTGATAAGAACTAATTTTGTTTCTTGTCTGCCCTCAGCATTGCCACAAGAACATTATGATTTTTTCAAATTATTTTGTCCATCACATTTATCATAGTCCTTATAGGTCTGCTTCTATTCTACAGACAGGTCATTAACCATTGACAGCATTTGCTAGCTGGTATCCAAAATTCAGCCTGTGCTCACCAATTGACTCCATCCTCTAAATCATGTGGTGTAAATAACTCCACACTCCAAACTAGGGGACAGAGGAAGCAAGCTGCTCCTCCAAACAAGACGGTAACTTCCAGCAATAACCTTCACAAGCCGAAGAGTGAGGCAGCATGGGCTGGAGCACCATCTGCTGGCATTCTCTCTGCTGGCGACTTTTGCTTTTGGTTGCTCCCACACATTCCTGGACAGCACAGCTTATTGCACCCAGAGGACACGGTGGCCAGGGATCCTTGCCCCCACTTCCTTGCAGAGCATAGGACACAGTGGCAGCCCCTGGGGGGACACAGGAATGGGCAGGAGAATGGGTTTTCTCCTCACCAAAGAGTGGCAGGAGCCCAGGGGGATGTGACAGCGGGTTCCAGCCTTGCTGGCCACACCTGCTCGGACAGCCCTGGGAGCATGGCCAGGGTTTCTCACGCTCCCACTTCCCTAC
Organism: Eulacestoma nigropectus; assembly: GCA_013397775.1. Classification (NCBI taxonomy): domain Eukaryota; kingdom Metazoa; phylum Chordata; class Aves; order Passeriformes; genus Eulacestoma; species Eulacestoma nigropectus. The sequence continues at coordinate 726,863 of VZTE01004632.1, read as the reverse complement.
AGCTGAGCATGGGGGAATCTCGCCGCCACTGCTCGAGAGGCGAACATCTCCGCAAAAACAGCTGCAAATTACAGTGTGAGCAACTCTCAAACACATAATTTTTGGCTTTCTGGGTACCTCTGACCTTGCCTGAGGCCTTTGCTGAGCAGAGGGGAATAGATTTTTGCAAGGGTGATTGACTGCCAGGAGAATTAAATATGGTTTTGGTTTTTTTTTTCTGGTACATCACCATAACTGTTCTCCCTGTAAAACATCCTCTCAGTGTCTGGTTTTGTAACTGTCAGAGGACATTCACATATTTTCCCTTTCCCCACATTAGATGCTGCAAGCTCAGTTCATGCACGGATTTCTTGCCACAGGCATTCCATAGAGGACAGAAGGGCCCAGGCAGCTGTGGAGAAACCCTGGCTCATGTGGAGGTGTCCATAACTTGGAGCATCCACAGGTGCCAAAAGAAACTTTTTACGTGGCCACGTTTTCTATTTAATAGTCACTGGATAAAATACACACACACATGAGAAGTTGCAAGGGAGAGATCAGCAAGAGTGATTTCAAAAAAGTGACCTGGGAGGTCACTCAGAGCACCCTTAAGATACAAAAACCAAGAAAGGGGAAAGTAACTATCCTGCCATGCAGCAAGGAGAAACAACACCATTGTTCTCTATGTCTCTGGGAACAGAACCAAGTGTAGAGAGCTCAGCTTGCCAGGAAAAAGTTCAGATTGGACATTTTGAAGACCTTCCAATAGGACAGATACTACAGCACTACAACAAGCTGCATGTGGGGTCTCTATGGCAAAGACCAAGTCAGACTTTTCTCAAGACTGAGGGAAGGGTAAGTGACCTTGTCCCAGTGCACAGGGGTGGATCTTGAAAACCTCTTCCAGCTGAGTAAGCCTTAGTCTCCTGAGAGCAAACTCATGCATCCTTGGTGCAGACTTCTCAGAAGGAAACACATTTGTCCTCTTAGAGGCATGGCTTGGGTGTCTGGAGAATAGAAGGGAAACTATAGATGAAATTAGGAAGCAGATGAAAGTGGATTTTCAGAGTTACATGTTTGAATTTAGACAGAAATTAGGATCAAATTCTACTGTAGCATCTTAAACATTTTTTCTCCCACTTTGGAGCTGAAGTTTGGTCCTTCCTACCACAGTCTCATGAGTAGTATTTATGAAGACTAGGCCAATGTCTAAGCATGCTCAATGTCCTAACATTTTAGGGCCCAGTTGTATATTATACATTATTCTACACATTCTCAACCTTATAAGCAAAATGTGGCTCAAAAAACTCAGGTGCCATTTTAGACTCGAACAGGCAGACAGAAAATTTGCCATGCTAGAATGGACAATAACGACCCTTATCTGCATAAAACTGAGAATTCCCATGGTGAACGACTAGATGTGGGAGGAGGGAGAAAACAAGGAAATTTTTAAGGAAAGATAGCAGACTGAATCAAAGACTGTTTCGAATGTTTCCGACTCTCTGTCACTAGCATCAGTGCACTTAATAGAAATCATGCTAATTTGCAAATGTTTTCAATTCAGCTATTATCTTTCCATATTTTATTTGTTTATTTAGTCATGGTGTTAACAGTAAAAATATCTTTTCAGCACAGGGCCTTCGGGGATACTAAAGAAAGTTCCTTTATTATTTCAGGCAGATCCTGAGAATAGCATATAAGTTTTATGTAGAAGTGGCAGATCAGCGAAAGCATTTCCTCACAAGACACACAAATCCAATGTTTTGTATTTTGTTCTCATGCAAAGGCATAACAGAAAAATAAGTTACGAAAGACACAGAGCAGCAAGCTAGGAAAAATCCTGTAGTCCAGCAACACAAAGAGCCAAATACTCAAGCCTCTTTAAATCAAGTCTTCCTAACTTGCCTTCCAGATCCCAGTGTGTAACTGACACCATCTCACACTCTCACCTGTTTGGGTATAAGTCTGGAAGAGAAATGCATACTTCATTTTTGGATTTCACCCTGCATGCAGAACCACATCTGCGCCTCAAATGTGTCCTCGGCTGAGGATTAAATTTTAATCTGCATTTTAAAGCACATGTGGTGATGATTGAAAAAAAATTGGGGAAGAAACATTGCTGTAACCACAAGCTTTTTAAAATGTTGACTCTTCAAAACTGTCCTGAATGCTGTAGAGCTGGATTAACCCAGCTTGTGAGGTAGATTAATGTTGCATGTGGCTGATGCACTCATACACCTGGCACAATTACACACATATATACACAGTACACGATTCTAGTGACATATTTAAGAAAGGATAGGAATTTTCTCCAAAGTACAAAATCTTCTCCAAATTTCTCTATTATGTGCAGATGTATACAAGCAAAATGTGTTTGAACTCAGTGATTCTCAAGATGGCAGCAGGAGAAAGCCTCTTTGTTGTGACGGTGCACAGCTCAGGGACACGTTTTTCTGCATAAGGAAAGTCTCTGGTGATTAATAATTTCTTGAAAGCATACCAGGCTGCTAGCTACACATTTCAGTACTGTGAAAGAAGACAAACTTGTGTAAAACAATCACCCTGTATCATCTGTATCCTGCCAATATATGGGCTACACAGCTGACCCCTGAGTATGAAAAAGCACTGAGTGTAAAATGTGTTACATAAGCCTATGCCTTGAGATAGTGCTAGTTTCCTATTTCTCTGGACTGGATCAACACTGTAATGAAAACAAACCAAAGTCTAAGGAGGCCACAAATGCCACATTCTGTCTGCTGTGCTGATGAAACTTTTAATTATAAAATGAGTGAAGCTAGTTAAACTCCATAAAACTGTTGATTGAGTTTGCCTAACAAAATTACAGTTCTTGCAGAAACATACCTTTCTGCTAGCTCTTACTCCTATCTCTTAGGCATATTGCTCAAAAAACATAGCATTTTTAAACTCCACAAAACGCCATTTGCATCACTGGATTTGTGATGCCGCTGTTAATGGCCAAGATCAATAAACTATTTAAGTGTGTCAGTATGCTTTGCTGGCTGCCCATAGGTATGAAACAAACCCAGTTTCTGCTGTAGCTTTGTGAACTGGAGAAACTGAGTGTGTTGGAATAAATCCACATATGCTCAATGGAAAAGTGTGGAGTTTATCTCTGAAAGCACACTTTCAAATTTGCTAGCTGTTGAATGAGACCATTGCATAAAATGAATCACATTCATTTTTGGTGATATTATGTCATCCTCAAAAATGGGTGGAGCTCTACATGTCTCAAATTCCCGATCATATACTTGCTCCTGTAAATTTCCCTCATGATTTTGTAATAGCAGTGTCCATCAGTGAACTCAGCTTCAAGTATGCTAAAATTGTGAGTCTTAAATTCATAATTCATGAAAATAGAACAGTGCAGGAGCTTGAAATAAATACATGTGAATAAAAAAATTCCCTACAGGAGCTGCATGGATTTTAAGGAAGTTACAATGAGCACACTTCTGGCCAATTATTTTGTACTAAGCTATTAGATGCTAAGGAAAGCAACTCATTAAAGACTTCTACATGAGTTCTCATATGAATGTCTGTTATGTTGTATTTCTATGCTGCACAGTTGAATAAAGAGGGATATCGTGTAGTATACTGGAACACGTTAGCAAAGCAAGGCATTGGCTGTACAAGGCACGGAGAAAGCAAAGCCGCTATTGATTTTGAGTCAGCTAAATACATTTTGATCTTGCTCAAACCGGACAGCAGGGCAGATCCTAAGAAAGCCAGGCACCTGATAAAAAATGATGACTAGAATATAATCCAATGAAAATGGCCAAATTTCTGCAGGGCTAACAGACCAGGCTCCCACAGGTTACATCTACAGTGGTAAATCAAGCAGTGTCAGGGAACATACTGTTGTAACAGTCCCTACCTGTTGTCTCGAACAGTTCCTGGGCATGGAGGGAGAGAGATTTCTATCTCCATATTGCCTTGGTGCACCCACATTTACCAGTGAGCATCTTCCAAAGGTCTGCTTCTTGCTCTAACTGCTCCCATAAGGACTGTCTCTGACATTGCAGCAAATTGGTTGATGAAAAAGATGACAAAGAGCCTGAGATCAGAATAAGAGGATCTTTTTAGTGGTTCCTCCCATGTTTGCTGCAGTTTCATCGCATGGGTACTTTTGGAGAAGTGAAATTCTCTGAAATGGACGGCAGAGAGCTGGCTTTTGTCAATGCACCCAGCACGCCTACCCCTCTGGCCCCACTGTGCTTGTCAAATTCCTTCCACAGGTTTTGCAGGTGCTGAGGAGTGAGAGCTGCATGTTTCAATGCAAAAGGAGCATAATGCATTGAGGCTGCGTCCACTTCCCCCAAAGCACCTGGCGGCCTTGTATGAGGTGCTGAGAGTAGGCAGAAATGCTGCAGTGATGAGTGGATGGTGCCTATTTCCACTGCCCTATGTTTCTGGGATGGGTTGACAAGCTGTATGACATCCCAGGATTGCACTCCCCTCAGAGCTCCCAGGCAGGGGTAGTGCTGGTGTCACCCTTGCCAGGGAATTGGGAGGATGCCAAAGGGAGGCACAGCTGCTGCCATCAGTGCAAGGCCAAGGACTGCAGGGACATGATGAAACCACCTCTGACTGCTACATCTGGTTCCCCACTTGCTCGCACAGACACTGAACCACAAGTCATTCCAAGACAGCACCATAAACAGGCAAGAATCAGACCAAACAGGATTGAGATCTCTAAAAGCCTTAGTATTTTGAGTAGCTCACAAAAGAGTTTCTTTCCACTCCAGCCTTGTTCCATCAGAGCTTGCTTGTCAAAATCAGGTTCTTTTGTTTTGCTCCACCATATATGTAGGCTTTGAGTAGCTTTTTTTCCGCCTTAAAAACAACCAGCACAAATTGAAGGCATCTCGGGCACTTGTTGAAGTACAAAGAACAATTTAAATTACACATGGAGGGCCTAACTACCGCCACACCCCAGCTATTCAGTTCTGACACATTTCCAAGCACAGAAACACCAGGCAGAGCCGAAATGCTGAAAACCAGCTAAACCTGCTTTGTCTTGGGAACACAGGTGATTGTTTCCAAGGTCTGTCTTTTTGTGTCGTTTGAAATTCATAACTGTCTTCATATCTAATATACCATTTGAATCTGCAGTTTATTTCTACTAAATACCAGTTTGCCACAGCTGAAGGCCCTTGAAAAAAAAAAAAGCCCTGTTAGATCATGGCTTATCTGAATTCTGTTTTCCTAATGGTACTACGCAGAAAAGAAATATGTGTGGCAAAGTACACATTGCAGCTGGCAGCTAAATGAGGCTTGCTGTAGTATTTTAGTGGTGAATCTTGGGGCCAGCCCATCACCACGTAAATCCACACTCCTTTGTTGGTGTGGTTTTGTAGGAACCTGGTACCATTAATGTCTCCCCAAGTCCAACAAAACAGTTCATCAGTGGGGAACCCACCAGTCCTGCTTTGCAAGTGAAAGGCTCATCATGAAGTCTTTCAATATCAGCAGGCTATTTAAAAATGGAATTTGTGGCAGTCTGCAAGAGACTTCTGTAATTTCAATTAGGCTTTCTTTGGAATGGGCTATCTGAGAAAAGTATGGTTTTGAAAAATAAAGGTTTTATCTACTTATTAGCAAGTCAATAAAAGCCATGAAGACTCCAAACTTCTGCTTTGGCTTTGTGTGCCTTAACAGACCAAACAACCTAGCTTCATTCGAAACTGGTTTCAAATTACTTGCAGATGGCTGGATGCAGATGAAAGACTGCATAAAGGTGTTCCTTATTCTATTCTCTACTCCCTAGACTATTGGGCTATGTGCTGACACTTGGATGCTTGTTTTACAATATCATTTGACATGTGGGATTTATGTGTCAAAATTTCATTTAAAGCCAAGAAAATGTCAGCTAGCAACTACAGAGAAGCAGCAAAAGACTGTGCTTTTCAAGACAGAAGTCAGTGAGTTGGACACTGCCAAGTCTTAACCCTGTACCAAGCACACACAGACAAAAATTTGACCCAACTGCCAGCAAACTAAGATTCCTTTGGTGTGTTCTGCTGAGATTCCATTACTGCCTTTATCATTAAGAAAATAATGTAATAAAATGAGACCTTTTCCCTGAATGCATTAATAAAGATAACTTGTTGGTCAAGCTCCAAAACCACTGGAGCCACATTTAATTTACTGCCTTTATGGATTTAGGATTTGGTTTGCTGCTATGTTCAGTCCACTGCAACAATATAATGGGAAATTGTAATGGCATGTTTAAAAGAAAGGGTTTCTAATTTATCACTGAAGCTTTAAAATGTCTTGTGCAGACATCCACAATTAAATGCTACCAAAAATGGGCTTTTCACATGGTTTGACCACAGCTCACCAAAGGGGAAAGTGGGGAAGAGCCAAATAATTATCAATATACCTTTCTATGCCAGTCACCTTAAACAAGTTTGGTGCAAAGAACAACTAAAATAGCTTTTGAGGGCTTTGCAACCCCATTTTGCTGCTTCTTACGTCAAGAGTGACTGTGTATTAGTTCATAAAATATAAGATACCATACCACTTTATTCCCAATCAATGAAAATAATAATGAGTTATGTAAAGGTCCTTCTGATATCTTATGAGTAGCTGCTCAGAAAGGCACTGGTATTTTGTCTATGCCTAGTTTAGACAGTGGAGACTTTGCCATCACCAACACATGAAGCACTGAGAAAACCAGAGCATGAGTACCATGGGCATCACATCATGACAGAGATAAAGGTGGCATAAAAGACCTGTATCCCAACAAAGTCCGCACAGGAAGAGCACTGCTTGTTAAGGGCCTGACTCTGCAGCCTCCCACATTGAGCAGAAACTTCTCCAACAGCTGCATTTTCTTGGGTTTGCTGCTGCCTTGTGATACAGGAAAAACGGGAAATTAATACTGGCTAGTTTGAAATGTCCCTTACCTCTAAAGGAGAATATTTTTCAGAGTGAGGTTTTCAGGTGAAAGGCCAGCCTGAATGATTAGACATAAACTGGCTTCGGCTCACAGGCAAGAGATGGGTTCGAGGCTCTTTCCAAAAGCCATGTGCGTTCCTCTCCTCCTCCTGGGACAGCAGGATCCTCCTCTTCTCCTGCTCAGGCTTTAGGAGATGACAGCAGGAGCTCGGTCTCCACGTAGCTGAGCAGTCTCTCCTGACATCATGACACGATCCAACCCCTGGCTGAGAACAAATAAAAGCCCCTGAGAGAGGGTGATCACCAAACCCACACAGTTCATTTGGATTAATTTTAAGATTGCAGAATATGGTAAAGAATATCTGAAAAATTCTTTCAATTTGTCCTAGGAAATGCACCCAGCTCTTTACTTTTCGGCGAGGTAGAAAGGAATTTGCCATTTTAAATTTACCATCAAGACTGATTAAATGCTTTGTAGGTTGTGTTGAATAAGGCATTCTTCAACTCAGGTGACAAAAAAGCGCCTTATTTAGAAAATGCAGCTTATCCAGAGACTTGCTCTGACTGCAGAATTAAACAAACACACTTTTTATTTGTGTTTAAGAGTTTTCATTTCTGCAGCTTTTGCCAGAAGACTGAAGAGGTCTGTGATGTGTAATTTACTGCTCAGTGATTTTAAAGATGAATATTTGGATTCTCATTGATATTTGGTTTTTATTAGCTCATTTTGTTACCAGGGAGGTTTCCACATGCAGCTTTATATAAACTCAATCTATTTTCTTCTTCTGCCCTTGGGATACAGTATGTCTTGCTTCAGGAAGAATTTGGAAACAAATGCTCTGGGGTTTTTTGGTTTCCTTTGCTTTTCTTCCTCTCCACAGTTCATGCTTATACTTTCTATTAGTTCCTTGCTGAAGGTAAATTCTTTGCTGGGATTTCTGTCTGTGGTTTTGGGATTCCTCCTCCTCCTTGCAGACCTGGTGAGCCAGGCTCCCCAGAGCAATGGGGGGCACTGCCTGCATCCTCACTTTTGCACATCCCAAAACCTACCTGAAGCCTAGGGGCTTGTGTCTCCAATAGGGGCCCACTATGGCCAGTGGGAAATAGTTGAGGCCCTGAACAGCCAGATCACATCAGGGCCCTTTTGACCAGCTCAGCTTTATCACCATACAGGTGCTGTAAAACCCACCATGGCCAAAGCAGCTTTTAGGAACCTCTAAGAGGTGAAAGTCCACAAAAAGCCCTGAGAGCCATAAAATCATGCTCAGATCAAGTTTAGAAGTTTAAATCCAAAATATGAATCCTGACAGCCCATGCTCAGCAGGCAGCTGACCCTTCTGGGAGCACCAGGACCTGGGTGGCCCCTTGATAAGGGCTGAGCCTGGTCCTCCCGCTCACACCGGGTGCTGCCCAAGCCTTGACAGCTCATCAAGCTTGAGCCAAGTCAAGGCCCACAGACAAGACCCACTTAGATGGTCACTCCAGTGGATGCCCAAGGACATGCCTCATAGGAGTTTTCAGAACAGGACTGTTCACAAAATACAGCAGCAACGCTACTGAAAGGTGGACAGAGGGAGGCGATACGCCTTTACGTAACAGCCGAACAGCTGGAACGCTCTGCCAAGGAGCAAGCAAATCCACTTCATTTCCTCCTCCCTGTGGAAGGCTTACAGCTCACCAGGTTCCCCGATTGTGTTTCACCTGGGCACCTAATCAAACAAACTGTTCATGAAGTAAGAGCTGACTGAGCAATATTTCAAACCCTGCAACTCTATGTACAATAGAAGTTGTTTTAAAATTACTTGCCAAATTAGCTCAAGCGAGCCAGAAGCACGAACTCCTGGCCAAAGCCCTCAGTGCAAGTCTGAAAGTTGAAATAAAACTTTTAGGGCTCTTGAAAGAACAGGAGATGAGGGAAATGGCATTCACATTTATTACAGAAATGTAATTCATAATCCCAGCGGTGGGAATGTTAATGCCTTATGATTAATGACAGCGATTTCTTTGTGAAAGCAAAAAGATCTCTGGAACTGAGGAGACTACAAAGAGCAAATGAAACGCCCTGTAATCATGGCAATGATTCAGAGAAACAGATAGGTATGTGCCCTACCTTAAGTACCTGCTTAAGTGCTTTGCTGCCTATAGCTGTGCTTGAGTCAGTGTGTTTTTTTCCTGTACTAACGTTTATCTTGCCTTTTTCTTAGCGAATGCATTCTGTTTCTGCTTCATTTAATTTTTAAGAAAAATAGCTTTCCAGAAATGGCTAAAAAATTTCAAATATTTATTCATTAATGTTTCTTGTCTGCCACAAATAATGCATACAAGAACTGCCTCTACAAATTAGCACCAACTTCAGTATGTCTACCATCCCACACAAAAAGCATGTGTATTCCAACAAAATGCCTATGAACGCCTCTCTTGACATCAGATATTTTCACCCAATAATTAACTCACCTCTGATTAATTTCTCCTCCCCTTTTTCCTCACATCTGCCTGTAGTACAGAAAGGCTGTGGCAGGTAGAACAAGATAGGTGCTATCTTATTCCGTGGGTATTCCACCATGGCATATGAGCCACCTCGTATTTGTTGCTCTGCTCATAGAAAGTGAGGTTAATTAACTGTCACAGACACACACAAAAATAACACTGTAGGAAGAAAAGACACCCAGCAAAGTCTGAATTACAATGCATCTGCATTGCATCCGTCATGGATACTCCTCGAGAGTACCCAATGCAGCCCACATGGTCTTTCAGGACATCATCCAGCAAAACACTTAAGTGCTTCCCTAATTTTAAGCATGTGATCAGTCCCATTGATGTCTATGACAAATAGCATGTTTCCTCACATGCTCTCTGCATGGACAGAGAACAGGAGACCTCAGATTTTACCACATCCCCATATATTTGGAATAATAGGTACAATAGTATCTTATGTCCACATGTTGTGCAATTTCCTATCATTGATAAATCCTTGAATTCTTATGAAGAAGTAACTTGTCACTGAGCATATCCCCGTCTGAGAACCAGATGCTCTCTAGGCCTGAGGTTCTAAACCTACACCATCTTTCAGTCAGTCTTGTACAAGAAACACAGGGATTTTTAATTGAATGGGAAAACAACAAAGTGGATTTTCCACAGTTTCAAATGTGCGAAGTATGTGTCATTGCTCATTTGGAGAGAAGGACTTCTAAACACCTGCAACTAAAGTCTTTAAAAGAAAGTGCCATGCAGAAATATAAGCAGAGTGACTTCAGTGTCATCTCTGGGACATCAGCAGTAAAGCAAACTGTGACAATTCAGGTAGCTGAAAGGTTTGCATTAATATGCCATGATTCCTGTAAATTTCTCCTATGAATAAGAATGCTTTCAGATTAAGAACTGGTAGTTTATCTCTACTTCCTGCTCCACTGTGGATACTTCAGCTACACTCCCACCCTTGGGATCACAACAGAGGGTGACTACTGGCAACTGACAGCCTCCCCCCCCCCCCCCCCCCCCCCCCCAACTATTATCTTACTCAAGCAGAGG
>VZTE01004632.1:652183-716419 GCA_013397775.1 Eulacestoma nigropectus | reverse complement strand
CCCCCCCCCCCCCCGACCAAAAAATTATTTATTTACAGCAGGGAGTGGGCAGGGAAGAGAGGAAGGAATATAATCGGTAAAACACAGGCTGTACTCAGAAACTGGGGAGTTTTTTCCCAAGTAATATACATTGGAATCTCAAGTAAATGGAGTGTGTAATTCTTTGTGAAATGGACGCAAAGTTGTCACAGAAACAAATACTCTGAAACACAAACCAGCACACGCACAGAAACGCATACATGTCTGCGTTGTACTCGGACACACACACAAAAACTGAGATTCCTTTTATCCAGTTAACTGTATGTTTCCCCCTAACATCTTACTTTCTATACTTTCAAATCCTCATTTTTTAATTAAGAACATTTTAAAAAATTTTTTAAATTTTTTTTTTTTTTAATGACAAAGCCACAGCAGACTTATGGTAGGCTTCTGGAGTGCAATTACCCAATTCCACAGCACCAGTCCCTCTTCTTTTTGGATGGCAGTCACAGACTCCAGATGCCAATGTACTGAGGCTAATTTTTTCCATCAGCAACATCTAGCTATTTGGCAGGCAGCTCTAGAATTTTTGCTGGCTGCCTCAGAGCAGCTAAATGGCAGCACTCTCCATATATTGCCTGGGAAACTGATTTACCTGGGTGGTATTTTAACCAATGTTTTGCCATACTCGTACATTTTACGCAATGGTTTCCTACCAATAAACATGCTTGTGAATTATCTTCACATTAAATTTCCACAAAGACATATTTTTGTTTGTAGTTGGAGTCCTGTGCTTAAATGTTCCTTCACCATTCACAGGCTCCTGTGGTCACAAATCCAGGGTACCAGGATTCCTGAACTCCTGTGTTGAGGGACAGTGGAAGCCATGCAATTAATCTCCTCAATTCACCAGCCAACCTGAGAGAGACAAAAGAGAATTAGTTTCAGCCCCTAATCCCAATTTCAAATTGCTTTTGTTTGCAGATTATTTCCCTTCTCAGTGTTACTTCCAGTGGACTAAAACATTCTACATTATCCAAAACTTTTAGAACACACTAATTTCCGAGTGAAAAGCTATTAAAAATCCGTTTATTTTTTAATTTGCTTAATAAATGTTGAAAAAAGGTGCTCTTTTTGGTTTGTTTTTCTGGTTTTTTTTTTCTGACCAGAAGCATTCATGGAGTTTTTTATGAATTCACAAGAAAAGTTATATGCCTGGTATCCTAATTTCTTTTCTATAACATGTCATGAACTTTGTATTATACCATACAGATCATATACATTGGTGCTAATATTGGTGCTAAGTTCACATACAGTTCTAAAAACACACACACATATATATATAAACATAATGCCTGCTATCAGGTGCCCAGCTTGAAAATACAGTTTACTTGAAAATATATAATGCCTAAGCTGAGTGACACAAAACTGGACCTCAGTAAAGGTGAGTAGAGGGCACAGTTCCAGTTGGGAGAAGGGCAAGACTGAAAGGAGAATCGGGGCTCTTGGTGCCCATGTGGTCCTGGATCAGTGGGACAGACCTGCACCTGAGGATGCTCAGGCTAAGCCCCAAGAAAAAAGTTCTTATGACATAGCTAGTCAAATGTCATCCAAACTTGTCTGTGGAGGATGGAGATACTCAAGGTCAGACCCAAGAAGAGCCTGTTGGAAAAGGTTCTGGTTTAGCTGATGTTCCAGTATGAAAGGGAAGAGAATCTGGGTGGTCCGTGAGCCCACACCTCCACCGTAGCTTCGTGAGCCTGTGACTCCAGGCTTGCTCTCCTGCCTGTCCTCACCTCTTTCTTTCACCAGAATTTCACTCCCTTGCAAATGAGAGATGACAGGCCATTGCTTACATCCCCTGCAATCAAACCATTAGGCACTTTCCAGGGAACGATGAACGGTAGCCTCTCCTCAAAGGAAGCCAACAATCTGCTGCTGTTCAGCTGAATGCTGGATGTCTTTCCGTGAGCTGAGTCACAATGATTAGGCCTTCTGCTGGTTTGCTATTAAACCTTCACATTTTAATTAGGGGTCTGGGAGGAGGGCTGTTTTCTTTGGAAGGTGAAGGATGTCATTTTCATTTTTTCCCTCTGGTGTTCCTTCCTCTTGGGAAAGTTCCCCCATGGAGCTTAAGTGTGGATAATTTGCTTTCTGCGTCAGGAAAAGCGTCATGTGAGGAGTGCATATTCCAGTGGACAAAGCATCCCTTGGCTGCAGGACACATGCCTCAGAGCAGCCAGGTATCCATGGAGTGGTGGGCAGCTCTCCCCACTGCCCGTGATGGGAAGTGCTTGCCCTTTTCACTGCCTGTGCACTGCTCCAAGCAAAAAGGAGGTCTCCTACTTGTCCCTGTAGAAACAAGTACGTCTGTGCATCTGTGCTGTGTGGTTGCAGAAAACATCACATTATAGCACCAGTGACCTGAGGCTCACGTGCACTCAGAGCCCTCTACAACCTTCCATCACTGCAGGGTTAGCTTTACAGTTTGTGATGGGCTTTCGCCACATGAGAAACAGGTTCTTCATCACAGGACTGTCCCTTCTGTGCATCTTTTTCTGCAAATCCAGCTGGTTTCAGTGCTGTCAGGGCCGTCACAAGAGCTGTGCCTGCCTCCCCTGGAGCTGATGACAAGCCACATGAATGACCACAAGAACATTTAGTCTCATTCCTCTGCCTGGAGCCTTTCTCCTCTCCACCCCAAACCACAGACTTACCAAGAGCTGGGGAACAGAGCTGAAGAATTTTGCTCTGTGTCTGAAAAAAACATAGCAAGCAGTCACATTTTGTAGAAAGTAGTAAACAATCAATTTTTTGTAGGACTGAATGCATCAAAATGAAAAGAAATACCTCTTGAGCTTTCTCTGAAGTTAGATTTCATATCCATTACTGACATGGTAGAGTACTATGTCCATTTTTTCACCAACATACCATACTAGGAAATAAGATGATGACTGGAACTAACCGTAATTTCTATTTGAAATTTATGGAGGTCAGGTCCTCTTTAGGATGGATTGAAAAGTCTTCCTCTTGCCTTTACCAGTGATTCAGTTTTAGTGTGCTGGACTGTGCCCAAGGGCTGGCAAATCATGTGCAGGTTGACGTCTCCTTGCTGCAGCTGGAGCCCCTGGGAAGAGCTGGCAGTGGAAATCCAGGACAGCTGCTCCATCCATTTATCAGTTTCACAAGGAGCCTGCCACTAGCTTTGGGCACCTACATGCTCCTGTAAAGCTGGCTCCACTATCAAATATGACTTCTCCTTATGGGGTGACAAATGCATCATTTTCTTCCTTAACAACAGAATTTAGGAAGCCTCATCCCCATGCCAAACGTGATATTGCAAAATTCTGAGGAACTACATATAACTTGCATCCTGACCTCCCGAGCTACTTGGCAATCTCAATTTCCATGTAACTCAGCTGGGTCACCTCATTCTCCAGTGTCCTTGGCTAGGTTATATTGTCTTACAAAAGATAAATTTACAGATGGAGACCCAAGGGTTAAATTGCATAGGGTATAAGATAAAGATAAACCTATGGAGGTGTAAAGAAGTCATGGTTAGATGTCAGCTGTTACCTCGTGCTGGCATTCTTGGGTTATGCAGAAATGCAAGTTCCACACACATGCTCTGTTGACACTGCCGTTTGTCCCATGAAGTGTTTCTTCTTGGGCAGTGACAAGTCAGATCCTGGGACATAAATCCCACTGCTGTTTTATCACTGACTGCTGCCACGTGGAAGATAAAACTTGCTACTCCCCCTGCCTTGCTGTCAGCCCTTTCTCCCCCAGCAGCTTGTCAAATGCCATTTGCAGATTACACAGCTTTCATCTACCCAGCCGCAGACGCCTGCCCACTGTGATTCCACATGCTCACAACTGCAGGGCGTGGGGAAGACTCAGTGCCACCCATCCCCGATGCAGCTGACCACTGCCCCATTGTGAAGCCCATTGCTGGGCCACTGGGAATAGGAATATCCAGCATTTACGGTGAGCAGCAACATTGGCATTGCAATGTTGTTGAGTAATTTTCAAACTTGAGGCTGCAGCTTCTTGTGTCCTTAGCCAGGAGCAGTTTGACAGCTGCCTTTGTACCAGCTGGGCTCCAACTCTGCAAGGCTTCACCCTTCCAAGAGCAGCAGCAGTGGAAAGGAAATACGAAGAAATCGGAGAGAATGGTGTGACAGGTGGAGGGCTGTGTTCAAGTGTGGCAGTGCCTCGTCCTTCATTTTTACTGCATCATCTGTTACAGATGTCTGTAGGCTGTGGCTTCCCAGTCTCCTTTAAGATCAAGCTCTGAACAGGAGAGACCAGATGAAGGTCTTTGGCTGAGGAAGAGAAATCAATTACCGTGATAGATGGGTTGTAGCAGTTGGAGGTGAGGAAAAGAAAAAGAGCCAATGAGCTCTCCTACAGCACACAGCAATAGACCACGTAAAGCAGCTGTAGTTCCCCTTCAGGAGGTGTTTCCAGCTACATGAAACAGCCACGGCCAGCAGAGTAAATGCCCACCACCAGCCAAGTGTGCTACCAGGAGCAGCTCCTGTCTGACTCAGAAGCTTCTGAAAATACAGCCTTGAAGAGATGCTACTGGTGTTTGTGTACTTGCACGGCTTGGTGCTTAGAAAGTAGTCATCCTTCAGCAAGGAAAAGCAGTGGTGAACAAAAGATATTTTTTTTCCCCTTTGATACATCTATTGATTTACAAAAGGGTTTTTTCATCATTTTTTGAATGAAAGCGGGTAAAATTCAAAAAATAATGGCACTGAGTGCATCACATTTTAGGTGTTCACATGAGAGACTCTGATAATGTCAGGTCTTCAGAAAGCATCAAGAAGCAACCTTCTGAAAATGAAAATGAATTCTTTCTAAAGGTATTTTGCAGAGGTATTGAAGAAATATGACCCCTAAAATAACAGTTGCCTTTAAAAACCGTTTCTATAAACCAGGAATCATTTCACTGTAATTAATTAATAATAATTAATCAATTGAATTCTGATGGAATATTTGTACATATAGCCATATATGAGATCATTATATTATTATTATGCTAATATTAATATCCAATTGATTGCATAGAACAAATTTAGTTACTGTTTTAGGCATAAAATAGCTTTGCTTTATACTAAACCCCCTGCTTATCTCCTGTACATTCTGCCCAACAGAAGATCTGAAACACAGCACTTTTTTAATGTCAAGAAAAATACTATGTCTGAGGTGCTTTTCCAGTGATGCTTTTTCAATGAGAAAAACAGGCCCTGCCAGATATGAATAGTGGCCATGTGTTAGATGATGGAGCTTCAATGTGCTTGTTTAATTTGCAATCATACACAAACTTAGCAGTAAACAACCTCAGCAAATAATGAGCAATTGATGGAGAGCATTTTTTACTAGGGACAACAAACATGAAAGTCAAGATGAATCCATTGATTCAATTTCACAGACAATGTGAATTAGAAACAGGCTGCATACATTCTGTTTTAACTTAGAGAATAAAAGGTTCTCATTGTCTAAAAAACTAGATTAATTTTCAATAAAATTCAAAACTTATTTTACTTCCTCCTAGTGGTTTTTCCAAAAACTTCGTAAGTAGGGATAGCTGTGGTAAATATGGCAAATTAGTTTTATAACTTAGATAGATGTGAGACAGCAAACAGCTTTCTTGCTACTAATTGATAGCTACAGAAAAGATGCAATGGATCACCTCAGACATAAAGGATAAATCTTTTTGTGTTTAACATCTGTTTTGAAAACACAATTTTGCAAGTGATTGATGTGAAGAAAGTTGGCTACAGCCTCCTTTTGCCATATCAATTAGAAATGTCTATATTTAACACCTATCACACTGATTTTGATGTTTGGTGGCTTCCTCAAGCAGGTCTCTCCTACGTAACAGCCCCATATCTGAAGGTGCCTTCAGGACACTACAGTGAGAGTGAGAGGGACAGTTCATGGTGTTTTCATGGTGAGAAAGCAGTAGGTGGAAGCCCCGTTTCCATTCCTGCTGTCACATCTGGCAGCTGAGTGACTTCAAGCCACTGCTTCTTGTGTCCCTGCCCTTCCCTCTCCTGCGGGAGAGAGCAAGGAGCAGCACTGCCCTCTGTGCTCGATGGCTGCCCAGTGCCAGCCCAAGGAGCCTCCCTCGGTCCCTCTGCCCTGCACTAAAGCAATTGCACCAACAGACTGCAAGAGAATGCAAAACAAAGGTGCCAGACCCACTGAGATGAGCCAAATCAGCTCAAGCATGCAGAGTAACAACTACATTCATAGAACAAGGAAGAAAAGGCTGCAGCAGAATACCCCCAACAGACAAAAAATGTGCATGGGCAACAAACCACTGCTCAGCAAAGCATGGGGGGAAGAGCCCACTGGGAAGAGCACAGAAGCAGCAAGAAAGGAATGCCCCAAAATGTAAACAAGCAGGAGGATGGTAAGCAAGCCCCAGAAAAAGTGAAAGGAGACAAAAAACAGATGGCAGTGAATAAATAAATAAAGCCAGAAGCATTGCAAAGATTATAAAGAATTTTTATAGTAGAGGAAAAAGCCCTTAAGAATGATAAAATATTATTTATTAACTCCCAGTCTCTGCATTTTATGGTGTCCACCTGATTGGCAGGTGTATGAGCCCAGTTCCCACAAAGAAAACTCACTTTTCCAGGTGCATTGCTGCATCTGGGGGGAGGTGTTCTGTATTTGTTTTGATGTGGATTTTTGCCTACATCCACAGCCTGTCATTTTGCTGAGAATACCCCCAAATACTGCAGGGAAAAAACCTGCCACAGGCAGTTCAATTTGCAGCTAAGGACCAGGGAACTCTCTGCCAACCCTCTCTAAAAAATGATGTTTCCTCAGATCCTCAGAGGGGATAACTGTAGATGTCACACATAGGACATTCAAGTTGGAGGACTGAGTTACATGGAGAAAGCAAACATTTGGGGAAAGTTTGAGGTCTCTGAAACTGGAGAATATTCTTGGTCTGGATAAAAACAGAGGAAACAACCTATACTTGGTATGCCACATATTTCTACAACAGAGAAGATGAACTAATAACTACCTCACCTGATAGCTATTTATGAAACTGCAAAAATGAGTTATTTTTACCAAAGCATCAACAGTGAGACACGTGGAAAGACAACACATCTTGGTGGCTCCATACAGGGACATTGAGAAAGACACCTACACTGCAGTGCAAGTTCTATGTTAGGTCCTGACTTTTCTGTATGGATTAGATGTGGGTGGATGGATGGATGGATGGATGGATGGATGGATGGATGTGCAGTTCTCTTCAGGAGCCATTATATCATTTACTAACATTTTCCCAAGTGCAGTGGATTGAGCACAGAATAGGCTAGTAGTTACCTACCCAAAACTGCACTTTGTGGCAGACTGACTAAAATCATGCCTCCTGCCTGAAAAGTGACAAGTAAAGGACTGTAAGAGCACAATGAAACCCCAAAGGCTAGGTATGAAATGGATAATATTTAATGATACAAGACAAGTTGTTGAGTCATCTCTGACTAAATTAGATGCAAACTATTTCTGTTTAGCTATATTCCCCTCTAGCAGGGGAACTCTGATAGGGGGCTATAGCAGTGGATTGACAATACCTGTTTAAAATGTGAACATAGTTTTTGCAGTAAACGTAAACTGAGAGAAACTTCATTCACCTCTGCCCCCTCTGAGGGGGCAGGGATTTTTGTTGGCCATCAGCATTAACTCTTTCATTTGCCAGGGTTCGTATCCTTGGCATGTGTGATCAGCTTTATTGGTTTCATCTGTTCTTTTAAGGAAAGAATGAAATGTCTCTCCTTGATTTTACACTTTCCAATATGGCCCAGACTTACAATTTTGAATATGCTTCCCTCCATGCCCATCAGGAATCCTAAGAGAATCTGAGTGGGGCAGGTGGGAGCCTCAGTGACTTTCTAAAGCATCTCAACCCCAAGGCATCACTGCCCACCACAGCCTTTAATGTCTCAGAGCCTGGATATTTTTGCAAGGTTTCTTACATCCAGATGATGTGTACAATTTCTAGTTACTTTTCTCAAATGCTGTAGAAAATCATCCCGCAAATACCAAATTTCTTCCAGGCCTGTATTCAGTTTCTAGACATCTGTGTGTTCGTCACCTGGAGGTGACTGGAAGGCATTGCAAAGGCCCCTTTTGGCAATGTCAGGATGTTATTTGTGCCAGTTAATACGGGCTTCCCACAAATAAAGACACTAAACCTTTAGCTCCAGAGCCACAGCTGTCTTCTCTCTTTGAAAGTTTTTTACTATAGAACACTCTAAAGTGGTTTTTTGGTGTCTGCAGTGTATAATCTGCTGATCTAACGCTTCAGGTTTTAAATCAAGTTGATGCTTGCATCAGTCTTAATAATTCATTTGCATTCACAGAGGAATATTCCCAAACGTACACATCACCCAAAACAACTCATTTTGAATGCCATGAAGATAAAAGAAGGCCTTTTCCCACACAGTGCATGATGATATGGTGAAACACATTGTCCTTACCATATGGAAACCAGAATTTTAAAGGAATTAAAAAATAAAGTAGGGCAGTTAACAGGAAGCAGGGGAGTGCAGTGGCTCTTGAAGGCAATTTTGCCCCTACACCTTGTAGCTTACCTTGTGTCATGGCAGATGCCAGGTCCCCAGTGGACAATACTGTTCTGGTTTTGGTACTTTTTGGTACTCTTCTCCCAGACATCTCCTGTTGCCTATGGCTGGGGCAGGATGTGGGATGGTTCCTATGATCTTCAGTGCCTTCCTTAGGAGCTGTGGATACAGCAAGCCTTCCTGCAGCTGCCTCTGGAACAAAGTCACGACATTCTGAGAAGAGGTCACCAAGGCATTTGAGCTCTGTCTTAGCAGAAGAGGCCCTTTGCTCTTTCTTCTCATGGTACATACTCCAGCTCCAGAACCATCACAGAGTATGACTGGGCTAAATGTGCACATGGGTGCAAAGAAAGGAGTTTTTCCAAAGCCAGATACTAACACAGTCCTTCCATTCTGGAACTATGATGAATGTTTATGCTCACAACACTGACTGTTCATTAGCAGAAGCTGTCATTTTTTCATCTGAGATCACTTAGCTGAAGTGTTTGGCAGTAAATTTCTGGCACCTCTCTTTGTGAGGAATGCCAGACAGCAAACTGCTCACCAGCTGCTGCATCTACATTTTTAAATAATTGACAGTTCCATTTTGTTAATTTTTACAGACATTGATGTGACAGTTCCTTAAGAGATGTCTCTGTGCTCAAATATATCTGAAGAAACAGCAGATGCAATACTTCTTTTTCCTCTTCCTCCTTAATCTAAATACCTTCAGCTTGAAATGTCAAATATTGGACTCTGCCATATTCTTTATCTCTCTATGTATAATCAAAAGGAAACATATTTCCAAAGATGACATTTTTATTGTGAAATAACCCGTTGCTTTTTAAAATACTGTTTTAATTGTGGTTGTCAGGAGGTTTGGTGACAAGTTTTGTGAATGGCAGTTCTGAAGGCAGGAAAGAGAGAGGTTCTGCTGTGTTTCCTCATAGGAGCCACTCTATGCTCGCCTGATCTCTTCCAGGCTCTTGTGACTGAGACATCACACAGTGTAGTCAGGCGTGATGGTCCACAATGCTGCAGCTCTGATGGTGACACACAAACTGGAATTCAACCTTCTAATGCAGCTAGGACTTGACTGTTCAACGTGGTGGAAGACTGGGGCCCAAGCCCTAAGCCAGAATCCAGAGGTAAGAGACAGCTGAAGGACTGGAGCACAGGCCCAGCCTCCTCTCCACATGGAGAAGGCAAGCAGCCACATGCTGTAATCACAAACATCCTGTCCAATGGTCACATATCTAAATATTCTACTAGAATCCATGGCAACAAACAAAACCAGAACAAAAATGTAGAAATCTTGCAGATCAGTAGATGTGCTCTGAGCTCTTGGAAACTAGACCACTTGGATTAAACCGTCTAGCTTCATAATGCTTGTGGGGCAGGGAGGGGAAGGAACTTTAGCCTTAACTCTTCAGTTTATTATCGTATCTAAACTCTTGCTCTCATTTTTGGTCAGATGGAGCAGATACACTCAAAAGGGAGTATCATTCTTTGATGGGGTCTTTACGTAGTTTTGCGTAACAGATTAATGATTTTATTTAGCTTTTTTGTAGTGCTCTGTTGACTAGAGAAGGGTGACTTTTTTTGAAGAAATGCTTTTCTCTAAAAAATGTTTGTTTAAATCAATCAAAATTCTTTGCGATTTGACTGATATTTTTCGGCCAAAAATAACTGGACCTTCCAACAATTCAGAAGTTCAAATGTTTTGATTTATCATTAACTTGAACTGTTTTGCCTCCTGCTTTACTAAGGACTTCTAAAAAATATAAATGCTTTTATTAAGCTTTCAACTAAATCCATTTTTTGTGGTGGTCCTGATTTTACAAGGACGTAATTCATTGAACCTTCTTCACCACTTCCTGCAGTTTTGGGGTTGTCTACCAAAGCCAAAAGCTTATTGTCTTAGCACCTCTCCCATGCAGGCAGCCAGGGATAACCATTTGTTCTGCTTACTGAAATTTAGAAACGCCTTCCTAGTGAGACTTGCTCCTGTATAGCATTAGCACTCCCTAATCCATCTGATCCATAAGGAGAGAGTTCATACGCAAAGCAGCAATGCTCAGAATGCTCAGGGAGCTTATGGTCACTGCATGGGCACTACGCTCCAAACCTCGGTGCACAATCACAGTTTTCCTAAAGTTGGGTTTATTTTTACCTACATGAGATTGTCTGTTGTGCCTAGAGATTCTTTTATTCCATTAAGTGTATCTCACAGCAAGTTTTTCCTCTTAAAGCCCTCTTGGCTCTACTTCTCATGCCAGTAGAGGCAGCCTCTCCCCTGTGAAAAGTGCTCGTGCTATTGCCTCCTCCTAAAGCTTCAGTGTTTTACAATCAGCAGTTACCTGGAAGGTAAAGGCCCTAATCAGCAGTTTAGAGGCCTTTCTCAGCTGACTGGATCTGGATTTATTTGCTGCTCAGCAGGACAAGTTCAGCAGAGGGAAATGACTGTCACTTATCAATGCTGTTATCACTGTCATGGCTTAACTCTAAACCCAACCTATATTCAACATATTCTTGAACAACAAGTGCTAGAAAAGGGTGGAGTTTGCACAGCAGTCATTCTGCAAAGTACAAACATGAGCAAGTCCCCATACCATGTAAGATCTCCTTGGTCATAGATGCAAGGCTGAAGGCTCAGCTCACGTTTTCTTAGACAGAGAACTGTACAGGCAGCCTGAGTTAACTTGTTGGCCACCATGATTCCCAGTTCCCTCCTTGGACTGCAGAGTACTGTGACAAATGTGGCCAACATTGCACCAGGACAGAGTGCCATAGCAGAACCAAAAGTATCTGATTGACCCCTTTTTGCCGTAACACATCCCTTGGCTGCTCTTCATTCACTGGTCTCTCGGTTAACTGCAACTTACTCTTCAGGCCACTGAGAAAAGGTAAGAAACTGCACAGATCCAAGATCTGATCCTGT
Source organism: Eulacestoma nigropectus (assembly GCA_013397775.1). NCBI lineage: Eukaryota > Metazoa > Chordata > Aves > Passeriformes > Eulacestoma > Eulacestoma nigropectus. The sequence continues at coordinate 704,905 of VZTE01004632.1, read as the reverse complement.
TCATTTCATTGACTAGAGATCATAGGGATTTTACACTGCTCTTACATCAAAACTGAAACAGCCATGAAAAACAAGTAAAATACCAGACATCTCGTATCACTACAGCAATCATCAGCAAGTAAATTCACAACCTCATCACAGGTTTTGATGAGGTTATGAATTTACTTCACCAAATTATATTGTAAATTATACAATATATGCAAGAGCACTAATTTTCTACCACATAATATTGCAAATTATCTTCTCCCTTACCTCAAGTCTCACCTTTGTGAACTAACATTAGGTATTTTATTGCCATTTAATTCCCTCTTGAGTCACACTTCAGCCTTTCCAACATTTTTTTCAGCCAGGCTGACAAGTCCACAGTAGTGACTCCAGTCGTCTCCATTTCAACATTGACTTAATATTTACATTTATAGGTTCCCCACAGTGTGGGGAACTGCCACATTTAAAAACCAGCCCCTTCTCACGTAGCTCTTTACAAACTCTTACGAACTAATTACTGAGACCTGCGGCTTAACCTATTTGACTGTATCAGTGGAAAGCATTGCACGATCAGCCAGCATAAAAGCATCGCTTTCTTGCCTCTTGTATCTGTCACCTCCAGTATTTCCCTGACAGGAACTCCAGTGCTAAGTCATTCTGCTTAGCTTCATCCACTGTGGCTGACCCAGCTGGATTAACAGCTTGAACCATTTAACAGCAAAGCCAGCTGCAAACCCAAGAAACAACTCCCAGCTCCTCGTCTTCACAAAGCCACAAGAAGGCAAGACCTTTCTCCAGCCGTCCTGCGCAGGAGCTCACCGAGAACAGACTCAGCATGTCTGTCGAAGCGGGGTGCTAAAAGCTCTCAGGATATTTGCAATGACAGCAGACACAGCAGGAGGGCGAAGCCTGGAGTTTTTTCCATGGAACTTAGGACAAAGCAGTAAACATCCAATCTTCTCACAGGAAGCTTCTCTTCACGCTGCTCTTGTTTTGTTCACCCAAGTTTGAGCAAACTGGATCAAAGGTCCATCTAACACAGAAAATCTAGTTTTTTCAGAATATGTTCCCAAGTTCCAGCCACTTGTGGCTGGAGGATTTCCTGAGCCAGAACAATGTCTTTCTATGAAGATCTCTGGGCAGGGTTTTCTTCCACACATTTTTGCAGGACATTTTTAAACTTTGCATACAAACACAGGCAGATATATGTGGCACATTTTTGTTGCTATAGATACATTAGTTCAGAAGAGACTACGTATTGTTGATAAGCAAAATTATTATTAGAACAGCTGCTTAGTAGGGGCCAAACGGTTACATAAGCAAAATGAATCCAATTAAAAGTCCATTTTTCTCATAACCACAGTCTTCTGAATCACTCATTGTTCGGGCTGAAGTTTTCCATGCCTAAAGAGAAAGGTTTTCTTATCCTCTTACAGTCAAAGCAAAACCCCTGCAACCATTTTTAGGTTATGGGAGAGTGATTCTAACCAAATTTTTTCCAGAAGAACTACAATAAAAACAGATGAAATTTGAAACTTGGCCGTGACTGAGTAATCAATGAAAATTAGTGCTCTTGCATACTTTGAAAGTAATTTGCTTTAATTTAGTAAAGTTGAGGCTTTTCACAAACAGTGTGGTGTGTACGGATGCCTGAGATGATGTCTACAGGTGGATGTACTGCAGGGGTAAATGAGCACGTGCACTGATTGCAAAAACATCTCTGTGTTGCTGCAGAGCCTGCCATTCACTGAAGTCACCCTGTAGAAGAAACAATTCTCTTTTATGGGTATGGAGATCTGAGCTAATCCAGCCCTTGAATTTCTTCCAGCCTCCTTCAGGTGTGAGGGCCCTGTGCTCTGGAATGCAAGAATAGGATAGCACAGGTAAAAGGGAAGAATCAATAAATGAGGAATGCAAGAATAGGATAGCACAGGTAAAAGGGAAGAATCAATAAACCAACCACCTTTTCTAAGAGCTCTACTGAGTTTGAAAAAATCTGCTTCTTACTCTTTCCCTGTTGGAAGAAAATCCTTGCAGTGGCTCAGCTTTGGAGAAGGGAGGGTCCTCCCTCAGAAAAACCAGTGGTCCCCAGGCGGTCAGGGATGCCCCTGAGATAAAAGCGTTGGCGATCAAGATCCCTTAACATAGGTCTTACCTCATAACTCTTAGTTCTTGGATGAGTGCTTTTACTCCTTTGCAGCCAAGGAACAGCAGGAGTTCTAGGTGAACAGAGGCAATTGGTGATTCCTGCTATATTCTGTGCATTCTCTGAGACACTGATGGTGGCCAGGTCATCTTCTGAGCATGACTCTTTAGGGAGTCAACAAAGTTAACAGCTCAGGGCTCATCTCCAGAGGCACCTGTTGCCTCAGTAAGGATTTCACTGACTGAGTAAATAATTCAGGCTAGGCAAGAACCTTGGCAAGGCCAACTGCTTAGAAAATTGATAAGCCAGTGACTAAGCTAGGCTACATAACGTCCCACTCTGCTTTTGGAGGAAATATTTGTTTTAATGGTGGCCACATCTGATTGTTTTTAAAGCTTTATTGTGCTTGAAACAATATAAGAAATCACATAAGACAACAACCAGCAAAGGAACAAATAAAAATCACCCTCAGCTTCACCCAGTGACATTTTCTGAGAGTCCTTCTGAAATATCTCGATATCCCTACACATCACTCACCTGCACATCTTTGTTTACATTAATACATGGTTCCCACAGTGTATGAAAGGTTTCGGCAATAATCTTCAAAGAAATTATTAAGCAATTTCCTCCATGTCAATTTTTAGCTCTTTAAAATAAGATTCCTCTTCTGGGAATTGTTTCCTCGGACAACTAATTACAAGAGAAACTCTTTCTTGACAGAATTTATAAATGCAAGAATAAAGAAAATAACACCATTCTGACTCATCTGAAAATTACTGTTGTGTCTTTTAGCTATTTTTAAAGTCTTCAAAGCATTTGGATGATACATGAGAGATTACTACCTTGAATTTATGCACCACTGGGAAATGCCATTATCCACCAGGCAATACTGAAACACAGAACTCTAGAAGTTATTTATATGATTTACACCTTCTGTACATTCTCTTTTTTTTTATCAAGCACTCATCAGTTTAAAATATATTTTTCTATTTTGTCCTTCATCAAAGCACACAATGACAAATTCTGAGCCCTTTAAGAAAATGAAGTGACCATACAAGGTTGGCCAGGTAAAATCACATAGAAAATTATGCAGAAACATGATGCTAGAATCACTTTTAATATTAAAAACACTATCATGTATGACCAGGGAAGCGTTAGATATGAAGAAAAAAATTTCTTCAATTCTGTAAAATCTTAGGTTTTCACTGCTTTACGAGTTTCAATCCATTTGCAAAGTTGCAGCTTTAACTGAATAAAACCTGCTATGTAAAACCAAAGAGAAACAATCCATGACAATTCCTATTTCTTTGAAAACACAGAATTCTTTTCAGTACTAATTTTAGCAGTATTCAAGGTTGAAGTGTAAAAGGTGTCCAATACAAAATAAGCAACTTATATGTTCTTTGCAAAACATCAAAAATATTTTACTGCTGGGTTAATCAACCTCTAATTACCAGTGAAGGAAGGACTGGAATACTCTGAAGCACCTCAGTACAGGCAAGCAAGAACCAAGTCGGACTCAAGAAAAGAGTTGGTTTTTAAATTCTTTGGCAACATAATAAAGTTGTTTCTGCTAGAAACCCTGAATTACCTTTTCTTTTATAGGCTCTCAATCCCAATACTTGATTTTTTAAATTTTTGTCACTTGCCATGGAAAGATTTTGATCATGTGGTAAATGGTTTTACAGTAAGTGGGCAGGACTGCAAGTAGCAAGATGGAGAACAAGGAACTTATCCTCAAGAGTTTCATTTTGATGGGTTGCCTTTGATCCCACAAAGACCAGATTACAACTTTAAAGTCCATCCTAGCAGTGGGTGGATCACCTCCGGAACTGATCAGAGAACAAAGCACATTCCAAAGACAGAAATTGCAGGACCTGGCTTAAAACTTTTGAGCTGCAATTCAGGGACTTCACCAAATAAAGAAACCTAATACTTGTGCCAAGCCCTCTAGCAACCACAGAATTTGGGAGAGTGTTCAGTTCACTTCTTTTTTTATCTGTCAGGTCTCCAGCTTTCCCCTTTAAGCTCACCAGGTTTGTTCTTCAGCCGCCACTGTCAAACAAAGAGTTATTTCTTGAATATCGTATTGAATTGTATTCTCTTTTGCCTTGTGCAAATGACAGGAACTGTTTAACATTTATGGGAATGCAACAGAGAAAAGAATTTTAAATGCTTCAAAACTGAGGAATCTGAAGACGAAAAAAGTAAGAAAAGCATTCAGAATGTCTGCAAGAAAAGAAAGAGAAGGACACAAAAGAAGTCAAAGATTTGTTTTTCCTTTGGTGAAGGCCAGCCAGGAATTCTTGAAATTCTTCAACTACATGGAGCTACATCTTCTAGATCTAAATGTGAAGCTGCACAGGATTTAAGCACGTGCTTCCATAGACTTTTCAACCACTGGCAATTTCTGCTCCGACAGATATCTCTTATTATTTATTGGGTCTCTACATCTTTTACAGCGTATTCATTAAAGTTGTTTCTGACTCTTAAATTTGGTTTCTGAGTAGTGAGTTTCGTGAAAGTCATAAAGTGTTAGATTTAATGCAGAAGGAGGCATAAAATTTTTCATGCTGTGAGCACTCTTCCACATATCTAAGAGATCTGTCCTGGGTGAGAATTCCCACTGAAACCCTGGGGAAGAACTGGATTCAAATGAATCATTCTCAAATGGCTAACTTACAGTCTTATACTTACAGGTACTGAAAAGAGGGAAACCTTGTGGCTGATGTCAAGAAGTGGAAAAGACATCAGAGACAAGAAAAGGAGTGGGACTTCTCTCTCCTGTGTCCCCTGACAGACACAGGCTCCTGGCTTGAAGTCCATCTGAGGAAGGACATTGTTTGTATTGTGTTTGAATTGAGCACTCTGACCAGGAGGAACATCCATAGGAAAAAAGATTTAATTAAACCACCAGCAATCCATTTAAAACAACAACAAAGCCTGTTGGGAAAGTTCATGGACACTGTTGAATTTGGGGCATTTCCTCCAAGATTTCCATAGAAAATGATACAATTTTAGGCTATAATACATAAAACCCAGTGATTGATTCAGCCTTTGAGCTACAGATGATGCTTTGCAGAGTATCAGCAGATAGGAACTCGGGATCCAGCTGTGGTAGTTTCATATGCACAGAGGACTCAGACCTTAGTCCTGTGAGCAGGGTGACGCTTTCCCCAAGTTGACCCCTTCCCCCAAAATAAACTATGAATTAGCCTGCTCAGAATAAAAACTACTGATAAGCCTAATGACCCTCCTAGGCTGCAAACAAAATATTTACATTTGTTAAAAAAACCAGGAAGCTCTTCCTACCTAACTGTCTATGGTTAAAAAAAAAAAAAAATCGGTCTGTCACTGATCATGAGATATTCTGCTTTAACAAGTGCCAGAAGTTCTGAAGATCATTTTTAGAGGTTTCTGAATGCATTATTTATAAGTTCCCTTACTCTCACAGAATTCTTTATAGCTGGAATTGTAGTATTAATGGAGCTTGGCTTTACAGGCAGAGACAGAAATAGAAACAATAAAACTTTAAAACTTACTAAAATATTTCATGAATAAGCTGCTGTAAAATATCAGGCATCTACAGAGCACGCTGTGGTGTGAAATGCTCTGAAGGCCTTATTGTGGCTTCTTGGAGATGACCTATATAACTCACTCATAGCATCTTTGCTCAGAAATACTGAATCTTTCCAAATGCACACCTGAAACTTTCCCAGACCACATTCCAAAAATGTTACAATTTCTAAATCTATCCCAAACACCTATCTTCTGTACTTTCACATCTCTAAAATGGAGTGAGATGATTCAGTAATGCAACACTTAATAGCAAAATATACTTTCAGCAATCTGACTACAGCTCTCCAGTTTGAGTTGAATTCCCAAAATAATTTTTGGCAGGAAGAGATATTACGGGGTGGGGAGAAAGGCAAGGAAACAGAAAAAGAGGTAGATTTGTGAAACTGGAAGCTTAAATAAAATGTCCCTGCCTTTGAATTTTCATGCATTATTTATTAAATGTGAACACCTCCATTACATTTCAAAATACCTTGATGAGAAATCAAACAAAATATTTTTAAATATTTGAATCCCTGGGCAAATTTTAAAGAAACTTAATTGGTCCCAAACTCTCATCAAGAAATAGCAGTTCTAGATAGCCTAATGGATTAAACAGAGCTCTGTGAGCTGTGGTACCTTGAAGAATACTGAAGCCCACGCCAATACGCACGCTCCTGGACGCCACCACCACATTCTCTTTTGTACTTGCATTCATGTTTTATGCAACCTTTTCAAATGACAGTATTTTCTTTCTCTGCCCAAATACAGGTAAATTCTTTCTTCAAATACAAGTGTGTGTGAAGCACTATTAATTCAGAAATGTTCAATGATTCTTTCTAGTTTGTTCTTCTGAAGAAACATGAAGAAGCTCCAACATTATTTACAGATAATGAGCATTGCTCAGTCCATTAGTAAGTCAAGGAATGGTGATGTTATGAAGGTCAGAGAACACATAACAGGATGAATACGGCTGAATCAAAAGCTGGGGTACTTTGCATACAACAATCAAATAAAATTGGCTGCAAATACTTCAGGTCTACAAATGTTAAGTTGCAATTATTTTTGGTATTTGATAATACTGGAATAACAACTGAATGAAATGTATTTCAAGGTGCTGAACACGTAGGTTCTGATGACAGCCATAAAAATGGCTCAAGGACTAGAGAAAATGATGTATGGTGTGACAGTAGAAAAGGTTAAAGAGATTAAAATAGATAGGGTTACAATGAGCAATCATATCAGGTGCTCCTTAACCTAAAGCAGAAAAAGATATTATAAGATCCAATAGTTGGTGGATGAAGTTTGGACAATTCACATATGAAATAAATCCAAATTCCCTTTTTTAAACTGACCAGGCTCTGTTTCAATCAGGCTTGTTTCTGTCACTTGCCCTATTGGAAAATACTAAGCAGTCCAGAAAAATCTATCTGTCTCTACCAACGACCTCGCTCCAACCCTATTTTTCCCTGCCAATATACTCTGCAATAAATGTATCGTGTTGCAGTTCTAGAATTAACTCTTACTCGGCACTGTGTCAAATGCCTTTCTGAAACTCAAATACATGAATTCCATTGAATTTATGCATTGAGCTATCTTCTCAAAGACTGCAGTGGTTGGGCACATGACCTAACCTTAAACTCATGCACAATACTTTTGCATCTGTGCATCCTGATTTTTCTCTGAAGCTGATTCCATTCCAGTGGAGGTAACTGTTGGGGGGCTGGGTGAATCCTTTTATTTTCCCCTTCTTTGCTAGGGGAACTCCATCATGACTTCCAGTGGCATACTTTTATCCTTTCCTTGATTAAAAGCCACACTTTTTCATGCCATACCATACCATGCTGTTGGGCAGGCTAACTCCACACCCACATACTCAGTCTTAGGACAAGGACTATTATTTCCCCTCTATTTGAGCACATTGTCTTCACCTTAAGCATGGTCTCTTTTCCTTCTCTGCCCTTACTATTACCTTTGTCCTGTCACTAATCCCATGATCATCATTATCAGTAGCTTTACTGCAAATTAAGGTTAAAAATGCCTTCACTTTAGCTAGAAGAGACTATTTTTAACCTCTACCTCAATTTTCAGGGTTCCTACTTCTTTTCTTTTTTTATGAGCAAAGAGCCTTTGGCAATTTGCAGTAATGTTCTTAAGCCTATTCACTGACTTTTTGCAATCCTTACACTTTTAAACATAAGCACTTCTTACTGGACAGTCCATACCCTGTGGGGTTTTTTTGCCCTGAATAATCTTTGCTATCCAGACAGTTCCAGCTAATGTTCACATCTTTGACTTGATACAATTCTAAACCTCTCCAGCACTCAGACTGCTGTGTCCCAATGTCTTCACCTCTATATTTATGAAAGTTTGTTCTTTGAAGTCAGTAATCCTAGAATTTAGCTTATACGACCTAGTAGGGAATACGATCAAAGCTTTCTTGGGTAGCGTAGCTATGTCAGTGTGATGTTCCACTTGAGCTAGTAAACTTTGAGTCTGTTAGCTGGAGCAAAGAATGTGGCAGTACAGCTTCAGATATTCAAATCAGCCCATTCAGAAGTAGTTTGATTCTCTTTGCTGGGTAGATAATGTCATGTAGACATTAGTTACAGACCTATTTCTTCCTTTCTTTTTTTATTTTTTATTTTAACAAAAGTAACTTTTGGTTATGGATACAGCTTGTTTTCTCCAGTAAAGTTTTCTATAGCATGCTAATTTTTTATAAAAATTAATTTAGAACACCTTTTTTCAATAACTTTGTGAATAAATGTGTTAGCTCATACGTCCTAGCATGATTAGCACTATCTGTTTACCAGCCATATATATATTTTTACAGAAAACACCCCAACAGTAGAGTTACAGAAAATCCTATGTGTACATATATACCTGTGCCTAAGCCAGATGTCTATATCTATACATCTATACCTTAGAGGCTACAGCAGGCTCTGTAACCAACCAAAACCTGCTCTCCCCGGACAGCACGCATTTTTTTGAATTGGAATAGTTACAACTGGAACTCATTTCACCTCCTCACCTGATTTTTCTCTTCCATGTAACCCAACCAGGCTCAAGAAATTATGTGTGTTCTCCCTGACCTTCTCCACACTATCTTCCCCTATTCTTTCCCTTCTCTTGGCTGACCAGCAGAACTCTGCTGAAGGTCATTGTCATGGTTTAGGAATGGTATTCTCCAATTTAGTGCTCCCACACTGCTGCTCGCTCCCCCTCTCCACCCTCACTCCTGTGGTGTGTTGGAGAGGAGAACTGGGGGAACTAAAGGCAAAAATCACAGGTTGAGGTAAGAACAATTTACTAGAAAGAGCCATAAGACAAGAAAATGAACAGTAACAGTAGCAATACTAATGACAGACGGTATAAGAAAATAAATGATTCACATGAAAAGAAACCACCTGACAATAGACAACACAGGATGGCTCCCCTCGATTGAAAGGAACCCCTTTTCCCCAGAAGAGCATCCCCTTTCCCTGCCCCCAGCAATGATATCAGGTGGTATAGAATAACCTCCATACCCTGGCCATGGCCCCTCCTGGCTACTGCCAAAGTTAACCTTGTCCTGCCTGGAACCAGGACAATCACCTAGACTGCAAGGTCCTGAAGCCTCAGCTTTTCATCACCATACTTAACAGACTCCAGCAGATAGTTTCTTTTGTCATGAGACTGCAGATGAGCAAAGAAGCTTTTGTGTTCCTCAGGGATTATTTCTCAGTGTCAGGTCTTTAACATGTAATTCTGTCCCTGGCAGGCAGCACAACGCTACTTTCTGAAACAGCTGAGCTGTCAAGTACTCAGTTCTTTTCAACAGGGAGTCCTCACTAATAGATATCTGCTCTATGTCTGTTATGTATCTTTGCTCTTCCTTTCAACTCCAGTTTATCCCATCTTCTCTGTCATAAACCTTCATCTCTCCATTGCTGAGACTCACAACATCTCTGCTTCGGAGAGTCACCCAGTAAACACATGTACACACATTTCAGAAGAACGTAATCAGCAGTCACATAAAAGATTTTGCTCATATTCATAATTAATTTCTCTCTTAGGAAGAACATCCCAAAATCTGTCTTTTTATTATTTATTTTAGGGAAGTTTTTTTTGTAAATTAAGAAGCTCAGTGGGTGATGGGTTTGATGGTGTTGTTTCAGTTGCCACTATTGTCATAAAGCATCACTAACTCTGGCATGGGATACAGTATCAGGCACTTTCGTTCATACACGTGAGAATTATCATTGCTACAAAACAAAAGAGCTGTAACAATGAACTAGCAGGCCTGCACTCCCCAAAGTACTACCTCACAGTATTGATTGACACAAGATCTTCCTAAGGAGACAACGTCTCAAGCATGTGGGCGAACTTGGATATACCTTTTACTCAGTCTCATGTTTTAAAATTCAGTTATCAAGATGTCCTCCTTGCTTCATCATTTCACCTCTACACTAGCTGCAGTAATCAAATTTCCTTGTAGCTTTTTGTCTTTGTGGTATAAACATCACTACTTAACTCTCTGTAAATCACAGAAGACCTCAATAAACCCCACACAAAAACTACTGGTAAGAGGAGGCTTGTGTTACTAAACTCTCATTTATCTCTAATTATAATGACAGAACACACCACATTCTTTTAATAGGAAATATTCACAACTTGGCTCCACACCTTAAGCGCTTAGGGATCAGAATGCCCAATTTTCAGTTATTAAAACGAAGTTAAAAGAAGTACATGAGGGATGAAAATGGTGAACACTGAAACATATTAGCTACATATGGAAGAAATCTGAAGGAAAAATGGGGAGTTCAAACATATCAGTGATCAAGCCTAGAGTTTACGACATTCAGCTACAAAATTAAATATAGTTTACTGCAATTCTATTGCCAGAGAAAAGAGCAGGCTGCTAAAACTTATCTCCACCCAGTGAATATGTGATCAGCCAACGGCACAAGATGCTCCATTAGTTTGACAGAAGATAGAATTCAAAGTTCAGAAGCTATACAACTGTGGATTTCAGCCTAAAACTGAAAAAACACACACATCTCTCAAAAAAACCCAACCAAAAACCAACATCACAAAATCTCCCAAAACCCAAATAAATCCCAAATCTCAACAACCACTCAACAACTCCCAAATCCTTTCTGGTTACCTTAACAGTTACTAGGATAATTTTGAACACTAATTCTATCCTACACTTGACCTCAATTAGACAAGTAGAGAAATCCTTGTCTGAAGGTGTAATTATTCTATGCATTCAATAAAAGCAGCAGCAAATCAGGCAGCCAACTGCAGTTTACATAAAAGAAGAATAGGGAAACTGTAAGTGACCTTTCCCTTACAGACCTTCCCAGACTTCTCTAAAAGTCACTCCAAAATAAGCATATAAAGCAAGGTTTGCATCAATCACCTGGAAGCATAGAGGAACCTCCACTCCAAATCCCAGCCCCCTGCCCCATGCTGGTTCTACTCTTTTCTAGGCTCTCGATTTCTCTTCTCCTAATGCTCCCTCCTGCTGGTTTACAGCCCTGCACACTGGGGAGCTAGCTCTCCACTGCCACTGACTCTTGCGGGAGCATCAGCAGCACATATGTTGCCCATTTCTTCCAGGTGCATTTTTTATTCAAGTCCCACTGAAATCAGTGGAAGAAGTCTTGGGATGTTGGATCAGAACTCAGAATTTTAAAAAACTTTGACATTAAATGAAGCCTACAGCTTGTTAAAACTGGAGATGCTGGAAATGACTCTACACTCAGCAAGATGGCGTTTGAGACAGAACTTTCGGAGGTCAACACAAACAAGTTTGACTTGCTACTCATTTCTTTTGGTTATGGCACCAGTAACACCATTTTAGAAACTCTTTGGAATTTGCCATTTGAAAGTTTGCAACAAAATGGTGGAGGCGAATATAGGCAACAGCAAGGTAATCCCCCAGGCTGAGCTAGCGAGCAGGCAGCATCTAGCCCCAGCCATTCTGAAATGCCACTTCTATACAGCAGCCACTGGTAGCCGAACAGCTCTCACAATCAACAGTTTAACTTCCATTTTCTGAGTTTTCTGAGAGCTTTTCATGAGCAATTAACATGCAGTTTTAGGGAAGATGACCAGTATTATGTAAATACTAACTTTCAAAAAAAAGTGTCAAACATAAGGTTATTTTCAAAAGGATAAGGTTACACAGACATGACTGACAGTTTTCAGCGTAGTTTGCAGGGCAGAAATACCTTGTTTTAAACATGATAGTCAAGAAAATCAAGAAAACTGAGTTTTCTGATTGCAATGAGATGTTCATTTGAAGTTTTAAAAACCATGACACATTCCTTCAGTCATTTACTATGACATCTGCATTTTCAGGCATATGGTTTGGCTCCTAATGCTTCATCCAGCACAGGACTTATTTGGGTCAGTCAAACATTTATATAGTAACAAGGCAGCAGTTGTGATTTTTGTGACTATCATCAGCTAAAGGATTTGGTATTTTCTTCATTGCTCAAGTACGTGTCAAGAAACAGAATCCTTTTGCAATTCTAGCCTACCCTTGCTGCCTCTCGGTATTCCTTACAGATGCTCTTCCATTACTTTTCACACATTCTAGAGGAAAAGTATCTGATGTTTTACGAGGAATAGCCCTAGCAGCAATGTAAAGTGCAAGTCTTAACCAGAAAGTTTTAGGTCTTCATTATTTCCCTTCTATAAGGCCCCTTTTCTTTTGCTTAGACAGTCACATTTTTTCCAATGTTTTTTAAATGTTGTATGTATTTATGGGGGAATTTTCAAAGCCACCAAGAGGATTTTGATGTCAGACTGCAGCTTTTTGAATGAGTTCTGAACGTACACATCCATGCACAGACTGAATATACATTAGGCTTTCCATACGTGCTAGCAAACAGCTAACAGAGCTAGCAACTATGAGGCACCCAAAACTATACTAAGTTTGATTCTGCAACACTTTAGTTATTGCAACCAGATCATCTACAGGCAACTAAGCCATATATTGCCATAGTGAGTTGGTTCTGTTGTGACAGACATTAAGAGCAAGAAGCTGCAAAGCCATTTCACTTGCCAAGCAAGTCAAATCCTAAATATAATCCTCCCACCGCAGTATATTCAATTACAAAGTCACAACTGCCTCCTATTCCAATTAGCGTCTTTACAGGATTTTAGGCAACACCCCCTTCCATTTGCAGCCAACCAGTGCAATTCCCTTCCTGCAAGGATTCAATTCCTCTGTGTTCTTCATCCCCAGAGGGCTGGTTTTCACGTAGCAATGTAGGCAGCACCACTGGGAGGAGGTCTAATCCCAAAGGCCTCACACATGCTTATGGTGGCCAACTGGATTGCCAACTGGTCTTTGAGCTGGAGAAGTATAAAGCCATATGGGCACAATTGTCAGTCTGGTGCCAGCTGATGTTCTAGTAACATTTTTTTTTTGGTCAGGGCAGCATGTTTGCAGTTTATAGGTCTCCCAAAGAGAACAGTTAAATATAGTTTTCAGGAAGCTACATGTCAGTTATAGAAAACAAGTGACATACAGCACAGAGGATGGATGGCAACCAAATGTAAATGATACTAGGAATTGTCAATGCAATAGACTTAGCAACAAGGGTTCATTTTTATCACAACTATTTTTACCTGAAACTGCTTTAGGAAAAATATTTATCTTCAGCTGAAGATAAAATACAAACTAAATATGGACTTGCGTAGGTAAGTAGTGTTTTTAGTATCATTTTAGAAAACAGGCATACAATTTTATAATCTGTAAATGATGAGTTCCCCAAAAATATGAAGGTTTTTTTCCCTTTGCACAGAAATCTGCTTGAACGTCAATATAACAATTACTACCGGTAGATGGAATTTTTATATCCATTTGGTAGTGATTTACACCAGTGTTTTCAAGGCTGCCAACAAGCAAATCCAGAAGGCAGGCAGCCAAAATTCCAGAAGAGACAACTGTCTTTTATTTTATAGCTTATGCTTTTTGAACTTAATATGATTTTCCACTAACAAGTTCTGTACCTTCTCCAAAGTGCTAAAACTGGTGTGCAGAATTGCAAAGTAACACAGCCTCTTCAAGGCAAGCTAATATTAAAGTCATGGCAAATTATACAAGTTACACTGTTTACTTAAGGGGAAAAAACAGTAAGGTTAAAAGAACTGTACATGATTTATTGCAGACACTTGTTTCAATGGTTGTGTTTTTGAGCTTGACTATATATGACACAACAATAAACCAGCTAAGTGTTGTTTCCCATTTGATAAAAAAAAAAATCAATAAATATGTAAGAGACATGGGAAAGATTGCTATAACACTTAATAGGAGCACAAAGTATGCACTGGTTATATCGTGCTTGATAAATAGGATGCAAATCATATCTAATCTTCTTAGAAAGGCATCAAAAACAAGCTGAATTTGAAGGAGCAAAAAACGCACAATCAGAAACCGTTTTCTTGTTTTTCAGGAACTCTAGGAGGTGAGCACCCATTAGCAAGGTGAGGTCCAAATATTGTCCTAAATATGATTACTGATGCTTTCTAATTATTTCTAATACTAATAGCATTAAAACATTTGCAAGAGCCATATTAGCAAAGAAAAAGCTACTCATCCATTAGCCTAGACTCTATACACGGAATGAAGGCCTAGTTACCTGCTTCATATCCATCAATGTGAAGGATGAAACAGTTTTGCTGTGTAAAGAATTCATTCTTCCACTGATCTCATGTTGGAAAGGTGGCCCCACTAAGAATGGCATGTGCTCATTGCTCACCAGAGCAAGAGCTGCCACTTGTCCATGACCATCTGAAACTAAAATCAAATTAGCAAAGTTGTTGACTTCATAGAAAAGGTAGGTCTGTGCGCCTCTTGATAACTGCACGAAAGTGAACACCCAAAGAACATCTTTCACTGTATTAGAAATTTCTCTATAACTTAAGACATGTAAGTTAAAACCAAACAGGCTGTATATAACATAATGCTAATTCATTCTGAAATAGTGTCCTTAAACTGAATCTCTGGGTTCAGATATGAACTGGGAATGACTCCTCTTTTTTGCTTTTTTCTCCCTAGCACAGTTTTTTGTCTGACTACAAAACTTACCATCCCATCTTTTTTCTTAGTAAAATTTGTCTGTCCCAATGAATTCCTAAGCTATGTCTCATTTCCGACTCCATGCCAGCACAAAGAACAAATGCCAGCTTTAAAAGAGGCACTCCTGCGTAGCAGTATGGATCCTGTTGCATGTGCAGGGTGTACAGCATTGGTGCAGCCTCAGAAACAAGATCTTGTCCAAAGACAGGTTGTGAGCCCACAGGCTGCAAATCTTGACATGCATGACTAAGGAAGAGCAGCCACTGCACACGTGACACTGATCCCACAAAATCACCCAGCCTAATCACACTGTATGCTTTTCCCCCACCCGTTATGACCTGTATAATACCTACCGTTGTACACATCCAACTTGTAGCAGATTCCCAGGCACCAATTAGACACTTCCCTACAGCCCAGTTTTAATACATGTGATGCAAAGGACTTTTAAGCATACTTTGAAGAAGAAACAGAGTTATTCTAGATATATTTTTCACGTATTTTATTGATCAATATACAAGCATATACAGCATGTGTATGTGTCTGGATATACACACATACACAAAATGCCATGTGTATGATACATACAACAAACAAGGCCAGATTATCTGGTCCTGCAGAGATCTTTGGTCCAGCACAGAACCAAAGACCAGGGTGGAGGCATAGAAGACCTTCAGAACTGTAACACTGTCTGTTCTTAGAGCTGCCTGAGCACCAGGGCAGCCTCTGTAATAGGACAAAAAGACAACAGATATCTACTTGAGATCTAGTAACAGAGAAGATGGTTGCTTTTATCTTTCTGCTGGTTATTCTGTTTCCCACAGGTGATCCATTACTCAGATTATTGTGACTTGCTGGCTTAAATCAGAAGATAAACACAAGATGCACAGAAACTGCTGAGTGGGTTCCACAGCACAAAGACAGCTAAGAAAGCCCACTGCGGAGCCATTGCAGATGATGAAACCACACCAGGCCAAATAGATTGTTGGGACCCAGAGGCTGAGATGTGGGAAACCTGGGTAAACACTAGAGAAAGAGCTCAGTAGGAATCCTTGTTTTATCCCTTGCCCACCCTCAAACCTGCTGTACTTACACATCCCTCCAATACCCTCCACTAATACCACCACAGAAGCAGCCAGAACCCACCAGCATGCTAATGAATGTTTTCCACAATAAAGAATTATTTCCATTTATTTGTTATTAATGTATTTCATAAGAAAAAATGGTAAAATTGGTTATCAGGCACTTGGCTGTGTGTTTTACATAGGAAAGCACAGTTGTGAACTGCAAGAGAAGCCTCATGCTCTCTCAGTGTATTCTGGGAAGAACAAGAGGTATAGTTACCAAGTTTGTGGCTATTTTATTTTGTAACTTTTTAGGCTCATGAAAGAATACTGGTGGATACAGCTCTGACAGGCATATTTTGCTGTTAAAATATAACAAAATACATTTTAAGCCACATTTTTTACCGTAAAATACTGTCAGTTAATAACCTAGACCTGAACTTCTTCCTCTGTTGCAAGTTCGTAGCTTGGATCAGTAAGACATGTTCCTATCATTTTCCCATCAGACACCACTGGAGAAGCAGAAGGTGTCTGCATAGTAAGTAAAGAGAGAGTAGGAGAAAATCTGGGGGTCATGGCTGGTGGAGGGTATCCATGATTATGGATAAGGGGAGGATAAGGGTATTTATTAAAAGCTTGCCCTGATGTTATATTTGGCATTCTTGGTGGCACTGTCCTTATGCCAGGCTGTGCTACTGACGTTATCAAGGGAGGAGGGAAAACAAGAGATTTCTTCTTCTTAGAGAAGTTGTGAATGTGAACATTTTCATCTTTCAGTTCTGCAATATCACTAAACACTGAGGCAAGAGGTTGAAATCTGGGTTCGCAGCTGAGCACGTAATCCCAGTTATAACCTCTGAGATTCTCATCAGAGGTGCCATCAGCTGCAAGCAAATCATACTCAGACTCTTGCCTATCTGACATCAGGACATAGTCTCTTGTGAGGTCTGTCATCATGCCTTTCTCTTTTATTCCAGTTTTCGTAAGTGTTTGAGACAAAATTTTGTTTGCATAGGCTGTGTCACAGGCTTCTTCTCTGCTTTCTCCCTTAATGGTCTGCACATTTTCCATGCTTTGCATGGTAGCCGTGACATCCGTTTCTCCAGACTGACAGGAGAACTGATCAGAATCTCCTGGGATCCCCGAATCTGGCATCTGTGAGCCGTGCTCACTCAGTGCTGAGCCAGTGATTTTTCTGCAAGGATACTCATAGATCCTTTTGATTTCCTCGTCCTCTGCAGTCTCTCCTTCAGCAGAACCATGGCCACTGGAGTCTGAATGCCTGCAGGAGACATCATCATCCTTCCCCTCTCCGACTCCTGCTAGGCTCAGCCATTTTGCTATAGCACCCATGGGAAGCATACTGCTCTCAGTACTTTGGATTTTCTGGCAGTCCTCATCTTCTCTTACTGAATTCACATCAGTAGCTGAGGAGGATACTGCTTCTTTTGTCACGCAAACATTCATCAGATTCTTCTGTTTAAGTCTCAGAGTAAGTGTGGTAAGAGTGATGGCAAGCAGCAGGAACACCATCAGTGAGGTGGAAACACTCACTGTCAGGCTGTGAGCTGACACTGTGGGATCAGTCTCAGGAGAATTGGACACATTTACAAAAATGGTGCATACTGTGAACCTCGACTCAATTTTCGGGCTATGAGCTCTTACCAACAATTCCAGAGTACCACTATCCCTTTTGATGCCATTTTTCTTTCTGTGAACAGTCTGAGTCAAATAAATATTACCACTGGTTTGATTCACAGAAAAGAATGGAGACGGTTTTAGAAGGCAGTAATGAACAACTCCATCCAGTCCACCATCACTGTCAGATGCTGTTACTCTGCCAATCAACTGGCCTGCTTCGTTCTTCTCAGGGAGATTAAAGAAATAATGTTCTTGTGTAAACACTGGGTCAAATTCATCTCTCCCCTCAATATCTACCTGAACGGCAGTGGTAGCCAGTGAGTCACCTTTGTCTTTTGCTTGGATTATGAGACAGTACCTATTTTGACTTTCATAGTCAAACATTTGCTTTGTATGAATATCTCCTGTTAAAGGATCAATGAAGAACATGTCGTGGTCTCTAGGAGCTTCACGATGAGCCAAACATGAAGACTGAATGGAGTAGGTAAGGTGTCCATAGGAGCCTTTATCAAAATCCAACGCACACACAGCACACACAAAAGAAAAGGTAGGCAGATTTTCACTGACAGTGCAGCTCAGACTGGGAAACAAAAAAAGTGGGGCATAATCATTGTCATCTAGGACGCTAACAAGAACAACAGCAAAAGCCATATTTTTTATATCAGTTCCTCCATCCGTGGCTTGGATAACCAAAGTGAATTTCATGGTATCCTCATAATCCAGCATTTTCATCAAATTTACAGATCCTGTTCTACCATCCAAGTAAAAATGCCCTCTGTCATTTCCAGAGATGATAGCGTAAGTGATCCCTGCGTTAGAGCCGGCATCAGAGTCTTTTGCTGAAACTTCAGTGATGTGACTGCCTATAGGGACACTTTCTTTGACATGAACATGATACTCCGGGCTGCTAAATACTGGAGGATTATCATTAACATCCAGCACAGTTATTAGCACCGTAGCAGTTGAATTCAAGGAGGGTGTTCCACGATCAGAGGCAAGGAGGACCAACTGGTGAGAGGCAGCTGTTTCCCTGTCAAGAGCACTGCTCAAAACAAGACTGCCGACAAGTCTGGAGGATGTTTCTGGCCCCATGACACTTGTTTCTACAGAGAATAAATTCTCAGCGTTGCCACTAATAATGGAGTATTCAACATACGTGTTTTCACGTGTCCAATCACAGTCGATGGCTGAGAACAGGAGGACACTTTCTCCAACTGAGGCGTCCTCGCTCACACTGAGATTGTACAGATCCTTCGTGAAGCGAGGGGCACAGTTATTTACATCTTCTACGTGCACCTCTATGGAGGTAACTGCACTCAGAGGGGGACTGCCACCATCTGTGGCTTCTATCAGGAGATGAATAACGGAAATATTTTTCAGCTGTGTAACTGGTTCCGTGGCAAACACTGTACCTGAAAATAAAGCAGAATTAACAAAAGCCCAGACTTCAGAGGCAAGTAAATGTGATTCCAAAAGCTGATTCGAAACAGTCACATTTGAAAATGATTCAGCTCTAATGGCTGTACACAACAAAATAACTCTCTTGCATCTGGAGAGTAGCGGGTCAATGTCTGCATGGACATCAGTGACAAGTGGCATCCCCCAGGGGTCTATACTGGGACCAGTACTGTTTAACTTCTTCATCACTGACATAGACAGTGGGATAGAGTGCACCCTCAGAAAGTTTGCAGATGTCACTAAGCTGAGTGCTGCAGTTGACATGCCTGAAGGATGGGATGCCATCCAGGAGGACCTGGACAAGCTCAAGAAGTGGGCCCATGGGACCCACCTCATGAAGTTTAACAAAGCTGAGCGCGAGGTCCTGCATGTGAGCCAGGGCAACCTTTGATGTCAATATAGGCTGGGGGAGGAAGCGATCGAGAGCAGCCCTGTGGAGAAGGACTTGGGGGTACCAGTAGATAAAAAACTGGACATGACCTGTCAATGTGCACTTACAGCACAGAAAGCCAGTTGTATCCTGGGCTGCACCAAAAACAACGTGGGCAGCAGGTAGAGGGACATGATTCACCTCCTCTGCTCTTGTTAGAGCCCACCTGGAGTGCTGCATCCAGCACTGGAGTTCTCAGCAAACACATGGACCTGTTGGAGTCAATCCAGAGGAGGGCCATAAAAATGATCAGGGGGCTGGAGCCCCTCTCCTATGAGAAAGGCTGAGATAATTCAGCCCAGAGATGGCTCCAGAGAGACCTTATTGTGGCCCTAAAGGGGGTTTATAAGGATGGGGACAGACATTTTAGTAAGGCCTTTTGTGATAGGACAAGGGGTAATGGTTTTCAACAAAAAGAGGGTAAATTCAGAGTAGGTATGAGGAACAATTTTTTTCAATGAGGGTGGTGAAACATGGGAACACATTGCCCAGAAAGATGGTGGATGCCCCATCGCCAGAAACATCCAAGGTCAGGTTGGACAGGACAGTGAGCAACCTGACCTATTTGAAGATGTGTCTGCTCATTGCCGGGGGGTTGGACTAGATAACCATTAAAGATCACATCCAAACTATTCCAGGATTCTAAGAAATCATAGCTAATGCTGTGAAGGCAAGACCTCCCCTCAATGACGCAGTATCAAGTACACATACTGC
This sequence comes from Eulacestoma nigropectus, assembly GCA_013397775.1. Classification (NCBI taxonomy): domain Eukaryota; kingdom Metazoa; phylum Chordata; class Aves; order Passeriformes; genus Eulacestoma; species Eulacestoma nigropectus. Next base: position 684,833 of record VZTE01004632.1, on the reverse strand, counting down.
ATTTAGACCAGAAAAAATACACACAGTTCGGGGACAAACTGAGAACTCCAGTCTTTGATGCAAACAGGTCCCCACTGATAATGGCAGATTTAGCAAAAACACACGATGGACTTTGGCCACCACAAATTTCCAGAACTCAAGTAATCACTGGCAACACGTGAGAAAGCAATAGGACTCTTTGATTTATACTTAAAAAGCTGAAATAAAAAACCATGCTTACAGACTCACCATTCTTGTGATCAATGGAAAATCCCTCAGAGGAAGAGAGGATTTTGTAGGAAATCATTCCATTATGCTCAGAATCCCTATCCATGGCAGAGAGTGTCAAAACAGTGGCATCCACAGAAATGAGCTCTGGCAAGTTCACCTGACATATAAAGCAAAAATAGAGCTTAATAAAACATTTTAGGCATTAAAAAATACATTTGCCTTTATTTGATCTTATTAGAAAACCCCACACAGTTCCCAGCTTTGGAAATAGTCTTACCTACCCATTTTTTTCTGGGACAAAACCAGAAAGAGTTGAGATATTGAAAACTATGCCTTCAATATGGCCAAAACTCATAGTAAGTTTTAAACAGTAGTAAAATCCATCTAGTTCATTATGACAGCAACTTCAGAGAATAAATGAATCACTTTTTTCAAGAGTACACTTATGGACTGCAACTAAAGGCTCTTCCCCTTGCTTTCAAAAACCCCTTCATTTCCATACATGGAATACAGTCTGCAGTCTCTGTCTGCAGTACAAGATTGACCACTAAAAAAGCCAACATAGGCACCTTGAAAATTCCAACACTAGGGCACTTAATCACCACTGGATTATTCCTAGAATTTAGCTTTTCAAAATGGTCCACTTTTTTCTTCTAGGAACCAAGAAAGTCCATTCCTTTTTTAAGAATTTTCATTATTTCGAGTCCAGATACAGCCTTTTTGTGACTAAAGTTTCCTTCCACCTTATAAACCCAATTTCAAATGAACAGCATGATATAGCAGCCACCTCTGTCATAACTTGAAGTGTTAGTTTAAATAATTTAAACAGAGAGATTATATGTTCATAATAACCACATACATATATTAAACTATATATGAGGAGCATAAATATGAAAACTCTTGAAGGAACAATAAAAGGATAAAAATACAGGATGATGAAGAGGGAATTATACATATCATCAACCAAAAAGAAGCAGTGTATCTTACTTGCCAAGCAACACATCAAAACATCAGGATTGTGGAAAGAGAAGCTCAGCTGTTTATATTAAAATAGCAAACAAAGCTACTCTGTTTTGCATCAATTAATAGTGCTCCCTATAATGTCTACTCCAATCTACAAAAAAAATTCCTACCACTTGCACAAGCAAGTATTTGCCCAAACTGCTCTCAAAAATCAGACACACACGAGGGTTGAGGAAAACTAAGGTCTAAAAATCACTTTGTATTAATAGTGCAATTTTTCCAGAATGCAGAGTTACGATTTTAAGTGGGAAATTTACACAAATTCTGTCAACTCAGGCACCCAAAAGTTTCACGGGTGCCTACAGTTTGTCCCAGAGGTATCTAAGTGACTAAACTCCTGTGCCTGCACATGCTCAGAGGTTGAAAATTCTTTCTTTACTAAGCCAAATGTTTAGACTTAGTTCTTACTAAAACTGTCTGAGACTTATAAATGAAGCATTATTTAATCCAAGTCTTCTGTGGTGCCTCATATTTTTTGGCTCTGAGGACATCTACCACACACAAAAAGCACCAAGTCAAACAGCTCAGTTCACAGGATTGCAGAATGGCTGGGGCTGTTGGGCACCTCCAAGGAGGTCAGCTTGTGCAATCCTTGGTAGGAGTAGGGTCACCTAAAACAGGGTGCCTGTGTCTGCATACTGCTGAGTTTTGAATATCTCCAGAGACAGAGACTCCACAACCTCTCTGGACAACCTGTGCCAATACTTAGTCACTGTTAAGAGTTTTTTTTAAAAAAAGTGTTTCCTGATGTTNCTCAGTTCACAGGATTGCAGAATGGCTGGGGCTGTTGGGCACCTCCAAGGAGGTCAGCTTGTGCAATCCTTGGTAGGAGTAGGGTCACCTAAAACAGGGTGCCTGTGTCTGCATACTGCTGAGTTTTGAATATCTCCAGAGACAGAGACTCCACAACCTCTCTGGACAACCTGTGCCAATACTTAGTCACTGTTAAGAGTTTTTTTTAAAAAAAGTGTTTCCTGATGTTTAAACAGAATTTCTTGTATGTCCATTTGTGCCCACTGCTTCCTGTACTGTCACTGGGCACAACACAGAAGACTTTGTTTTGCCCATATTTACTTGCCCACACTAGCATTTGCACACAGAGAAGACAGAAAGCACAAACATTGAAACTGAGTATTTTCCTCAGTCCTTTCAGCAGAATTCTTAGGAAGGGGCTGGGGTTTCCTAGAAGAACTCTGCTCTGCTTCTGCTCAATAATAGTTTGCAGAGACCTTTATTCTCAGTGCTCCCATGCATTTTTAAGACAAATATGAACAAGCACTCCTACTATTTGTCATCATATATGGAAAGATACCCCATGCTGATTGTCCATTTGCCGTGTTCCCACCTGATAAAAATCTTGAGTAAACACTGGAGGGTTATCATTGATGTCCAAAACAAGGATGGTGAGTTCTGCTTCTGTTTGATGCACAGAGTCTGAAACTATGATATGTAGCGTATACACAGCAGTTTCTTCGAAATCTAATGGTTCCACCACTATGATTACACCAGTGTGTTGATCGATGGCAAATTTCATTCCAGCACTATTATCATAAATAAAACCAAACTGAAGTGCTGGCCTGGAGTCCACATCACTTGCTGACACTTGAGTCACTATAAAACCAGGCAGGGAATCTGAAACAATAATTTTGAGAATAAGTCAGAGTTAAAAGGTAATGTTACCATTTCTGAAGATTTTGCCTATTTTGTAATATTGGATCTTGGATATATGTAATCTTTCTGTATAGCTCTTGATGTATTGAAACTTTGTGTTTTACAGTAATCACAATATCCAGAAAAGCTATGGAAACAGTAGTGAATTTCTTCAAAGGTATGTGCTGTATCTCTATTTTAATTTGGGTTTTCTTTAGACTTTTCCAGATCCAGTGTAGTCATAACAGTTTCTTCACCAGCAACAGGAACTTACATGGTTTTCCACAAGCATTTAGGTGACATGAGTTTACCGAACAATGCCACAAGAATATTTAACTGAGGCATCAGAGACCCCGATCTAGGTAGAACGCAATTCTGAAGCTTTTCCAAAGGTGGAGAAGGTCACTAGAGAGAAACAAGGCCTTCAGACAGACCTACATGGTACAAAAATATGAAGAGATCAAGGTATAATCCTATGAGATTGAGAAACTGGATACAGACAGCTTTTGTCATGGGCCGAACTGACAGCACCAGAGACTGCAAACTGAACCTACTAGTGATCATTTCACAAAGCCTGGAACTAACAGGAGCTAAATCATTTCTCGCTTGAATGCCTGGGGCACGAAGCCTCAAAAATGCTGTGCCATGTCCTAAAGCAAGTGCTCTTAAATGGAATACAAAAAACTAATTAAGTAACCAGTAGTTTACAGCTGCTGTGCATCTATGAATTTTGCACTCGTCATTACCAGTGGGAGGGAAATTTAGGAAAGACTAAAACATATCAGAAAAGACAGACTTGATATTGTTTGTTAACAGCACTGGTGTTTATAAATTTTCTGCTGTGTATCTTAATGCAGTCACATGTATGATACCTGTATTTGAAAATAACAGGTTTAGGACTCAAGGTGTACAAATGTTGAGCTAATGTCACACAACACACAAGATGTATGCTGGGATGCGAACTCATGAGATCCTGGGTCCTTCTCTTCACAATCATCAACAGGACCAAGCTATAGAGCATTTTAACACTTCATTCAAATTTATAGAAAGTATTTCTTTCATCACAATGAAGTTCACAATGTCTCATTTCTAGAAATGCTGGTTTTAACACCCAACCTTTTTATTGGAGAAGAGCAGAAATTGAAGACATATGAAGGACAAGATACTGGAGTCAAAAATGAACAGATTAAAGTAGTATTTCTGCAGATTTTTTCCCTCTTTCTGAACTGCCTATGGTTTTGTTCCAAACTATTCTTAAACACAATGTCTAAAGATTAAAAATAATGCCTCTGAGAATAAAAGCAGATCACAATTTGCTTTGATATTTCAGCTTTAATACTATCCATTATAATTTTTACTACAGTTGTTTGGTTACACAAATCACCAAAAGCACTATCATTATCTGACAATTCGCAGCCTTAAAAAAACTTAGCTGTGCTTTCACACTTACTTTCTGGGACCTTCACTTCACCTAGTGGTTGGACAACTGGAGCGTTGTCATTAACATCTAACACTTGTATCCTCACAATACTTGTAGCAGAGAGTCTGGGGTTTCCTTTATCAGCAGCTTGTACAACCAACCTACAATTAAAAGAAGCACTAATTGTCACTTCGGATCAGAAATCACTGAATTATCCACCACTATGATAAGCAGGGGAAGTTTTAAACCCAAAAAGATTATCCATTTCTGTTCCCCACTGCAACTCTTAAATTTCATCTTTCTTTCTGTAAGGTTGACTGTCCACAGTTTTATTTTTTGGTTTTGCAGGAAAAATATCCAGGAAATTCTACATGGCAAAAAACCAGTAAAATCATGCAAAGAAAAGGAAATGTTCATCTGTATTCATTTCACCCAATTTCATACCCAATGTAAGGGGTTTAACAACTCTTTCAAATCACACACAGTTTTCCTGTTGGTAATTCAGAGCACAAATTAAAACCTAAGTACTAAATTATCATTTGGAAGAACCTGACTCTCTTCATTGTTTATAAAGGGAAAAAAAAGGATGTGGAAATGGGAAAATATGAAAACATCCAAAATAGTATTCAGCCAGAATGCCTGCAGGCACGTAGAGTAGCCCTTCTATTACATTATAAATGCAAGTGATAAAGTGAAAACCCTGAATACGTGCACCACGTGACAATGGAAAAGTTCCCATTGATTTTAGTCAGTGTTTAAGTTCCCACTTAATCTTACTCTCAGATAAGAAGAGTTTTGACTGTACACTTCCATTTCACATCTGCATAAGGATGAGTTGTAAATTCTGTAAACAACCTTTTGATTTCCACAAACAACGTAGCAAAGAAAATGGTAAGCAGCGACAAGATAAACATGGAAAAAAGGAGGCTTACTCTTCGTGGGAAGCAGCTTCTGAACAACAAAAAGCAAATGTAAGCAAAGATTATTTGGAAGACTTCACCCCTTCTGAGTAGGGAAGATTCCAGAAGGGAATTCAAAATTAAATCTAACTGAACAGGTGTTCTTAAAATTAAAAAGGCAAAAAAAAAGGAAACACTGAGCTATGCTAAAGCATATGAAGGTCAAAGCTGAGCATCTCAATTAAATGTTTTATATATTAATAAATGTTTTCACGTTGCACCGTATCTTTTTTGCCTCCCTGAAGATCTTCTAAACACTTTATTTCTCCCTCTTTCTTCTAAGTAACAGTTAAAAAGTGTCAAATTCATGTTACTTCCTAAATGTTCACATGACAGTACAGAATACCAAGGCTATAACCCAAGCTGTGGCTTGCAGCATTTCCACTCCTTGACAACACCAGCTCTGCTCTGGGTATCCTTGTGGTTTCTGATCTGACAGAAGACATAACTTGAATTGCAGGCTAGTATTCAATCAGTGACCATCCATAATTCCATACAGAAAATGTATTTTTTCTAGAATGAATATTGGTAAGGTATACATATGGAAATATTTTACTAAAAATAATAACTTTTTAAGGTTTCAGGAAAAAAACCCTCATAAAAACATCTTAGCCAAGGCATTAAAATTAGGGTTCTGTCAACACTTTCATCATAAGTCCTGTTATAAGGGACGTAGAACCTGTGGGGATGAAAATGTTCAATTTAGATGTATAAACAACTCCTTGCAAATTGGAAAGAAGCAATGGTAACATTTTGACATCAAACAGGAAAACAGTTTTGAAAGTTTCTCTTGCTATTCACTTTTCACCTAACAATGTACAGATTAATAACTTATTTTAGAAAGAAGGAATATGAAGCTACAGATTCCTTAAAAAAACTGTCAATCTGAAAGTCTAAAATTTGAACATAAATACTGAAATAAATCAGTTAAAGAGAGATATGAGAATTATTATGCTCCCATGTTCAACATTTCATGAACAGTAAACATCCTTCCTTTGAAGAACTTATTCCAGGTGTTCTTTAAAGTACTAGTTACAAATAAAATGTATTATGCTATTTAAACTACTAAAAATCAGAACTGATGTTTTTGATTCAATGAAAAACTGAGAAAGCCCCTCCAAATTAAGTGTCCTGGGTATTAAATTAAAACAAAATAATTTGGGGACATTATTATCAAATCACCCTGATATTAAAAAAAAACCCACATACTTTGTCAATCTTTTTGGAGGTGGTTTTCTACAAGTTATTCTTATTCATAAGAATTCTTATTGGATGTTTAAAACTTTAAGGTCCCACAAGACAGGAAAACTTGCAAGAATTTTAACTGATACTGCAACCAGATGGGGGAAAAAAAGTAATTTCTACTGACACATACACAGAAATAATACTTTTTGTGGAGATTGCAGTACTTAAAATGGGTCTATTAATGAATCTGCATAGTCATATTTTCTCTTCAAGGCATGATTTATTTGCTCTCTAATTCCAATTATGGCATGACCCATAAAGAAAAATTGTCATGTCCATTTGACCATATTTATTCAGAGTTTCTGAAAAACAGGAAAAAATTAATACTTCGTGCAAGACAGATTATAGATGGAAACAGTTTAAAAAGCATCTTTATCACATTATTCAATAGTAAATTTGAACTCTCTACCAATTAAAAACGAGAACATATCTCTATTTCTTGGATTTGATTTGAGTGTTTTCACTGTGTCTTTACAGATTTATAAGGAAAGTTTCCAGAGAGGGAATGGCTGTAGGGTTATTCATAAACTAAAATCCACAAACTGTAATTGTTCCTATAGTGAATAATCACACTTGTATCAATAAGTGTTGTCACTGATGAAACAAGACTGTATTTCTTTCTCTAAGTTTGATAAGTACACAAGAATCTACAGTGCAAACAGGCAGCTTTATTTCTGTTCTCAGTGCTGCCTGGCTTGCACCCAGGTTCTGTGGGTAATGGATATCAAAAGGAAACTATGAAATATATAACATGAATATTCTCAAGTTAGACTGAACAAAGCGAATACATTTTTATGAGAACCTTACATACAAACCTGTAAAATGAAGTATTTTCATAGTCTAGGCCTGTATTAGTTGCTAGAATTCCTCGCGTTGAATCAATTAGAAATGTTGCATTTTCATTACCAGATATAATTGAGTATTCAGTTTCTCCATTCAGCCCACTGTCAAGGTCAGTTGCAAATACCTGTTTGTGAGCAAAACTGAGGCTTAATTAAAAACAGAAGAATGTGATTTCAGAAAGAAAACCCTTATACTACAGTCAGATATTTCTGATTACTTTCCTTTTGACTGCACACATTTAAATAAATCACCATCTTTGTCCCCAGCTTGAGTGTCATGTAAGGTCACAAAATCTGCTCACGAACTGCAATGGGCTGCACATGAATGAGTAATTTGAAATTCAGCTACATAAAGCATTAGGGCTGAATGTAATCATTTTACAATTAAGTTGCTGTTAGAATGCTCTCCTTGTTGAGCACATAAAAATGCAATTTCTCAGTACAGGTACAGGACGGACCCTTAAAGTATTGCTGCTATACAAACAGACAAAGGATAAAATAATTAAACTACTAAGCTTTCAGAGCTTTCATGGAATAGTTCATAATTACCTTTTAAAAATACCAACAAGAAAATGCAAAAAGGACAGAGGTAATCTGTAAAGATTTGCCAACAGAATAAGTAACATTCATCAGCAGTGAACAGGTTTCTCAAAAGCTCCTCTTACTCTTTGAAGAGTCGACTTTTTATTTTTTTGGTTGCTGAACAAGCATTATAATGAGTCCGGGATCCAAAACATAGCAGAGGCAACCAGTCAGACTGAATAAAGGAAACATAATAGAATGTATTCTGTCATAAAATTTTGATTAGACATCTGGCTTGACTGCCTTTTGATTTTTCTCCATTCCTGGACATATGTTTCTCTAAATACAATGTCCATCAGTTTCTAATCACTTTGCCCTGGAGGCATTTGTAGGTTTTCATTTATTTATTCTCTAGAGAAGGAATAGCTTTAGTACCTAACATGACCCTCACCGTGACCTGACTTGCAATGCAAGAACATGTACTGAGGAAATTATGTGTTCTTCTAGTCCAACTGATGTCTTCTTTTGCTCTAACATGGCCAGCTGGAAACATTTTGGGAGAATGGATCCATTCAGAGGAAGAAGTGTTTGCACATTTAAATTAAGACAAGCTGCTCTTTAGGCATCAGATTTTAAATTGAACACTTGGGTTTGACTCTACCAGTCTGATGAGGAGAAAGTATTCTCTTTATTGGTACAGTCCTTTCAGTAGAGGCATTAATACAAGACCCAGCCTATACTGTAACCAGAACCACAGATTTGAATGGTATTTTTCAATTGCTTGAAGGTAAAAATGGAATTTTTTTTAAAAAGAGAATTTAAATTCTGGGTGCACAATTATTAAGAAGATACAGAATTCTCTTTCAACTTAACAGACCTGAATGAATGATCTGGTCTGAAATGTGGTCTAGGAAAAAAAAAATCATTTACTATTTTAGATATCCAAGCAAAGCAGTAGCAACACCAAGAACCCCACTCTCAGTTTTTGAGAGAGAGTGGTCCAGAACAGACCTAACCAGACAGTAGCGATGAACAGCTCAGCCAAACTTCTTTTTAGCTACAGAACTGTGCTTGGGAAGATATACTTCCACTTACCTGTACGATGTCTGTTTTAGGACTCTGGCCTTCCCATACCGATGCTTTGTAATAGCTTTGCTCAAATTTAGGTACATTGTCATTCACATCTTGAATCAAAACTGTCACTCCACAGAATGCTGAATTGAAGCTATTTTCAGCCACAACTGTAAGATGTATTTTAGACTTAACTTCATAATCCAGGTACTTTGGCTCTTTTACTGTGATTGTGCCTGGTTTATCACAAGGAAAAAAAAAAAAACTCAAGATGTGACACACTCATTCAGGAAAAAGCATGTACAAATGCAGTTATGAAATTCCTAACATATATGGTCACCTCCATTGAACACATGACAGAATTCCAGCAAGCTCTCCATTGTGTCCTTTCTCTACCTAACATCACCCCAACACGCTAGTTCCTGAATAAATCTTGGATAGCTAGATTTTCACCAACCACCATCACACTGGCAATTTCCTAAAACGAAGCCAATTTACTAGCAGAGGGGTAGAGACAAACTGTCTGCACGAGGTGTCCTCCTTGGCACGACAGTGAGACAGCCGTGTCGGCAGAGACCGTATCCCTTATCTGACAGCGGCTATGTCTACCCCTCCATCAAAATCCACATCAGGCAACAGCTGTATCAATTTCTGTATCTGACTGGCACACAGGTAAAACACTGACTCCTTCTGATGCAGTGAGCCCCCTCCCCTGAGCTATTATTCTACCAAAAATAAAAAAGTAATGAGATTTATTGAGATAACAAGCACAACTGGACATCTGCACATGACATGTGAAATGTCCTTGGAAATCCGTAGTCATTGTTTCACTGTTCCAGGAATATACTCAAAATTCTCCACTACATCTAAGCATAAAACATTCTTAATTTGTATATTAATTTTCATTAGAATTCAAATTCTGTTTTGCATGGACTTTTCAGTAATGATGTCATGAATATCGTCATCTCAAACTTGGGACATCATAAGAACACATCAACTGTGGCTCTCCAAACTAGTGCTTTTTATTTTTTATTTTCTAGGATAAACAAACAACAGCTATTATTTATGGACCTGAGCCTTGAACATAAAGACTTCAAAGGTGTTTTATTTTAAGCACAACACTTTAAAATTAGCACATTCTGTTTACAGAGAAAAGAAAACAGTGGCAGAAGGAATATACTTCCAGATGACAGAGAGCAAACCGAAAGACTCTAGTGTAGAGTGGAACAAATAATCAAGTTTGAGGTACACCACCTATGAGGAACATGTGAAAGAACCAGAGCTGCTCATTCTAGAGAAGTGCACACAAAGAAGAAACAGGGTAACAGTCTTGAAATATGTAAATAATAGGGGGGTTGCCTTTGTTTTATGTCTACTCTTACTAGATTAAGAAGTAACAAGTTTAAAACATTTCAGCAAACATTCAGATAAATATGAATAAAAACTTTCCAACTGCCAAGAATTTCGCAGACTTTTGAGACGGTTTGCAGAATCACTGTCCCTGATGGTTTTTAAGAATAGTACAAATTTCTGTCAGATTTGGGCACAATTGATTCCCCTTCTGCATCAGAAGACAGATTAGTTTGTGTCTTTGAGTCACCTCCTACTCTACCGATTCTACACAATAATAGAAAATTACAGTGGTAGAAAATCTTCTCCAAAGTGTAGTTAATCACTCAGTGCTTGAAAAGAAAAGCAGAGCAGACCTTTGGCTGTTCAGAACACGTATCACAGACAGGGCATTTCTACAGCTCAAAATACTTCTGCTGTAGAAGCAATGGGTAGAGAATTACTGCTATCAAAATTATGCTAATGTAAGAGCTGCTCTTAAAAAGTCCTTAAAGGCTGAACTTTGATTAATGTTTTCTAAGAAACAGAAGAAAGGCTTCAGAGGAAAGGAAACAGAAGGAAACCACAATGGATCAAATGTCTCAAAAGAAGACTTGTGACACATTCACTGCTATAGAAATTCCAGTCCTGTTTGTGAAGAGAGTGCTTATGAGACTCTTCAAAGCATCATGGAACCATTTTTCAGCCTAGCTTGGTAAAAAAAGAGAAAATCCCATTTGATTTTTGTTTGTTTTTTTTTTTTTTTTTTAGGGGGTTTTTTGGGAAAATTTTTTTCTCTNAAGAGAAAATCCCATTTGATTTTTGTTTGTTTTTTTTTTTTTTTTGAAGGTGATATTGGAGAAGATTCATTTCCTCAGCAAAAAACTTGTCTGGATCTAAGACATTCTTTAAGACTAACATCTCTAGGTTTATTTCAGTGACATAAGAAGGACTTGAAAATCAAAAGTATGCACTTCAAGTGCACCTCATCTAAAAAAATTATTTTAATTATCCATCAGCATCAACCACGATAGCTTTACAGTGGTATGCCATTTGATGCCTGGAGACATCAGGATAATCAGAGGTTAAAGCCTTCAGAAACTCAGGGAGAAAGCTATTTGTTAAGGGTACAAACTATTTACACTGTTTCTGAGGAAAACTGCTTACACTGTCTATGCCACCCCAAAAAGAGAGACTACAGCTGTTCAGAAGGCAAACTTACTGCAGATGTTTAGGAGCTGAGAGTAACCAGAGTAGCTATGCTCTCTTACGTGCCTTAGAGGAGAATATGGGGAACATGTCACACTCCTGCACCTGGAATTCCTGACTGAAGAGCAGGTGAAAGCAGACCTGCTGCAGAATATAAATACGATCACGAAAAAATAAACAGACTTGACTTTAAAACGTGTCAAGGTTTGCCTGAAACAAAGAGCATTAAAATCAACTAGAGTCTCATGCTTCTACAGTAGAAGAGTTTTGAAGGATTTTGTTTGTTGAGTTTTTGGGAAACTTTATGATGAGAAACAAGATGGAATCTCATCTTGGATCACAAAGCAGTAGTTTATTAACTCCCAACACCTGGTGATCAATAGTAAATCAGAACTGAGTGTTTTAGACAGGTATACTGGTGTGCAATTTCTTTTTACATCAAGTTGACAACACTGCCTGGATTTACTAACGACCGGTTCATTGTAACAGAATTATTACTAGGGAGTACTCTTAAGGTATCTAGCCCTTGTCCTTGTGGTAGGAACTTGTTAATGCTCTAAAGTACACACAGATACTTGAAAAAAATTATAAAATGTACCTGTAATGGGGTGTATGGAGAATATTTCCTGGTCACTGAAGATGCTGTATTTTATGTCTTCTCCTGTAAATTTGTGTTCATAGGCTTCTACTGTTAGAAGTGATGTACCTATGGAAGCAATAAGACATTTTCATCATGTCCGCCCTAGAAGGTTTTGTTCTAATTTTATAGTACTGGTAGTAATAGCAGATGCACAACTATGTTCTAGGTTAGGTGCTTATTCATTACTTTAGTAGACAATAATAATAATTCTCCATGATTTTTCCTGTATAACAAATTCACAGACAAAGCACTGTCTATCCCTCCTTGCTCAGTAAACTACACATCTGATAACAACTTTACCTGCCTAAATAAAATTATGAGATTTAACTTTTCCTAATTGCAAAATCGCATGAATCAGTGGGGTTCTCTCTTACCTGAAGTAATATCTAATTTTCTTTTTTTTTTTTTTGGTGCACCATGTTACCCTTGAATGACCTTGAATTATCCTGCTCAGAATCATCACATTTAACAAAAATATAGCAAGTTTAAAAGGCATTATCAAAACATCCAAATAATTATTCTTTTCAAGTGACTTAGGAAACTGTCTAGCATATATGGCCATTGATTGTAATGGTTTTAATTATTTAATTTAATTGTAATTGATTCTATGCAGCTGTGATGGAATGAAGCAACCTGAGCTCTTTCAAACAGCATTAGAGACAACTAGTTATTTTATTATATCACAAAGAGCATACTGCTCATACTCAGTGTCCTGGATGTCAGAGGAAAAGACTTCAGTATAAAAAATGAGAGGAAACATTGCTATTACAACAATCTGATACCTTTTTTAATTTTAGCAGTTACATATTACTTTTTATAAACCAGAATTTTTCTATTATGGGTTTACTATTTGCTCTCAAAATCTGTCTGTCAAAAGCAAAAGTTGCCAATTATGACATGTGATTTTCTGTATTTGTCGGTATACTTGTAAGATATTTACTAGAAAAGCTCTGGAATCAACATCCATCTGTCCAATATGTAAAGACAGATACATGAATGCTGAGCTGGGGTTTTTTAGAACTAAAATAAGGGGCTGTAGGTTGAATTTTCATTGTCAAGGAACTTTGATTTGCTACAGAAAACTGCAAGGGCAGCCATTCACAGCATCCTCAGAGCAGAGTTAAAGATAAGGAAAAAAGCAAGGTGTGAAGAATATCCCTATTTATCTCTTAACGCTGTCTGCAGTTTTTTTGTTTGTTTGCTTGTGTCTTTAAGAAGAAAAACTACCAGAAACGAAGGAAGCAGCAGCATTTCTACTTGAATCCTTGTTTTTCAGAGGTTACGTTAATAAACTGTTGTTCTGGGTCTTCATATCCTAATCCTTTAAGCTCCACATTTTTCATGCAGATAGAATTGTTTACAACTTCTTTTTGGCAGAGAACAAATCTCTTGTGTTTTGATACCTTTCACGGAAAACGATTCCTCCAAATAGCAAACTTTTACAGTTCATGGTCAAAAAAATATAACCAAACTCTGAGATCTGTTGTGACATAAACAGGCCCTATACAGAAAAAGAGCAACAGAAAATGTCCATCTGCTGGAACTCGCCATTTCAATCATCTGCAATTCAGACATTGCCTCAAGCAGAGGTCACATTATGTAGCTCTTAACAGAGAGAAAAATCAGGGAAAGGGAACTTTCTGCCTGCAAAGCACATCGAGGCTGAGATCAGCGCTGAAAGGCAAGGCAGCAGGGAGATCAGGTTCCAAGCAGAAAGCAGTCAGATTGGCTTGAAATGCTGGGCAATTGACCTCTGAATTAGTTAAAAATATTGAAAGACATGAAGAGGGATATAAAATGCGTAAATTTAGGGTTTTTTCCAGTTTAATCACAGACAGTTTGACTGCATTTGAAAGTATCTCAAACTGTTTTATACAGCCTAGATCCCAACATTATGCCTGCAGACTCAAAACCAAAGCATGGCATTGTGAACGGCATTTGCTACGTGGACAAATCAGCTCCAAAACATCTGCTGAATTCTGTGTTAGGACATGCATGTTTTATACATATGGGGTTTTTTTATATATATGTCCTAACACCAGCACTGCACTGAGCTACTGTATCACTGTATCATTGTTTTTCTTCTCTCTTCAGTACTCATTATAGCAGTCTCTTTTCCCCATCCTTTGCCATCTAACCTGTGTTCATCCCTGCCATTATTTCTTCAGACCTCTTAACTGCCATGAAAAGAAAAGCTGAACACAGATAATGATTCAAGAACTGTCTGGACACAATCCTGTGCCATGTGCTCTGGGATGGCCCTGCTTGAGCAGGGAGGTGGGACCAGATGACCCACTGTGGTCCCTTCCAGCCTTACCTATCCTGTCAGTCTGTGACTTAAAGAATAAGGGGCTACATATTTGATATCTAATAGGAAAAAAAACACAGAGGAGTCAAGAAGTTATACTGGTGAATCTGTCTCCAAGGAACTGTTATGTAAACAAACATTCAGCTGTAAGTTTGGTGAATAATAAAGGTTTCTTACCCTCTGAAGAGCACAGTCACTTGATTATTTACTGACTAGATTCTAAGTGCCTGCTGTAATACAGTTTAGAATATTTAAAGACATTAAATATTCAGTATTAAACAAAAAAAAAAAATAGAAAAATGGGGTTTTCTGAAGGTCATTAGACTTGGAGGTCAAGCACTTAAAGAAAATGCGACCACAAGGACCAGTTCCTGAAGCACTTACCCACTTGATGGGTTTAGACTAAATTAAAACTAAGGACCCTTGGCTTTGGTTTTTGTTGTTTATACTATTCACATTTTTTATTCTTTTTAAAATAAACGTAGCATTTTCCCCCTCCATCAGTTAAGGCAGAAATAAAATTATGAAGAAAAGCCACTTTTATTAATACCAGTTCTACAAATAATCAGTATGTAATGTAAATCTTCCCTGGACTGAATACACTGGTACTATTCACTTTCATAGGGGTCCCAGGATCACATCTATCCTGTAAGGTAACTTCTATGAGAGTTTTAATTACAATCATGCTTTTCTTCCCCACTGAAATGTAAAAATATTTGATATTTATGTATGCTTATGAAAAAAGGAAAATAGTATAAACAGAGATAAAATGTATTAGGTAAAACCTCTTATATTCTTAAAAGAATTTTATCTTCTTAGCAAATAGAAGTATTATTAAACACAAACTAACGTTCTGTGATCAAACCCTCCTGTTTACCCTTAAGCTTTGCTAAATTTCCTTTAATCAAAACAACTTAAAATTGAATCTTAATTATATTTCCATAGATAGAATAGGAGAACACAATGGTGTTCTGATACCACACTTCCTTGGGGCATTTCTGTAATTTCAGGCTGGCTTTTATACCCTGCCCCAGGAACACATCTACACTTAGAAAAATCTAGGATCAGAGCAGTTTACCTATTGCCATAAAACTCTGATCTTTATTTTCTTTTGTTAAATGTAACAATTTGAAAATTTGGCTTGTAGTCCCAAACAAGCACTGAGGAAGGAATGGCTGAATAACCACAGCAGTAATTACTGCAACAGCCATCTTCACCCTTCATTCTCTCTTCTGTTTGCAACCATCCAAGAATATTGATTGGTTTTACAAAATTACTAGCATATTTCTTATTTACTGATTCATAATCCAATATACACTGACTGTTACTCCAGATCTATGAATTCACTAGTCTCACAAAACCCTTAGGATATAAAGAATGCTCCTTCTGTTTGACTGAGGGAAATTTGAATTATAAAGAGGATAAACTACTTGCTCAAGGTGAACCTCATGAGCTGTTTGAATTGAGAATATAGTGCAATTCAGATCTCTAAATACATCTGGCTGATTGTATAGCGAGATTTGTGGACAGAAATATGTGAAAGGCACTCCTTTCTGCCCCTCATTTGGACAAAACCAATCCCTGATGCAGGAGAAGATACCACATCTAATTGGCTGGAGGGATAACTACTCATGTTCTTTGAATGGTAAAAAGTAGAGCAGAATTCTCATCAACATCCAGAACGAATCCAAATAAATCTGCGAGCACCTTGTGACTGAAGCTGGTTTGTCTAGAGGTAGCATTCCACACTGCAGGCTCTACCTAGAGAGACACTGTAGAAGCCTGTCCAAGTGACAACGTACCAACAGCCTCTGAATTTCTCTACCCTATCCTACCCCCCGCTTTCTCCTTCTTCTGCAAAGTCCAAAACTTCACTAAGGTAATTTCTGAAAGCTGCTACAGTTTGTGAAGGGTACTGTGAAAACAAGAAATGCCAAGTTGCAACTGGTTCCCAACACTCACCTCATCTGAGCTTGTGTGCACTGCCCAGCGAAACAACAGGTAAATGCTGTCCACCCACCATTAAAGACATTTTGCTAAATGAATGAACCCACTGATGATCGGACAATGCCTCCTCCATTGCATCTTTTCTCATGCTGGTGCACTGGGAAAGGGAAAATGTACTGGCTACATCCACATTAGCTTTTCCCTGCTGTTGCACAGAAAGAAAGGTTTTCCTATACTATTCCTTACAAGTACCATTCCAGAAGGAGGGGAAATTGGCAACTCCAAGAAGAGGGATTTCATGCTTACCTGCTGCACTGTTCTCAGGCACACTTGCTTCATACAGGCTGTGGCTGAATGAGATGGCCTCCTCTTGTTCTTCTGTAAAGATAATGACCACAGCTGTGGCTGTTCGAGGTGAGATGCCTTGATCTGAAGCCGTCACTAGGAGCTGGGTACTGAAGTCCTTGGAAGCCAAGGGCTCCCGAAGAATGATGTCACCTGTCTTCGCATCAATCTGAAATACAGTTTCTGCTATCATCAAATTAAAAACAATAGCTCCATTTGATCCCAGATCCACATCCTCTGCTCTCACAGTGGCTACTGTCTCATTCACAGCAGTTTCAGCAGGCACAAAGGCCCTGACAGGACTCTGCATAAAAACAGGATCGTTGTCATTGACATCATCAATGTGCACCACGACACTGACAGTGGTGCTCCTTGGAAAATGGGTGCTACAGTCACTTGCTACAGCCCTAAATGTGTACTGGGACTTGGTCTCCCGGTCCAGTGCCTTTGTAGTAACAATGGATCCTGTGACACTGTCGACAGCAAATGCTCCATAGGTGTCATCAATGAGAGAGTACATAACTTCACCATTCAGGCCATAGTCTTCGTCAGAAGCAGAGAGGTCCAGGATGGCTGAGCCTTCCTCCAGGTCTTCTGTCACAGAGATTTGATACTGGGTCTTTGCAAACAATGGGCTGTGGTCATTTTCATCCAAGACTGTTAGATAGAGCTGTGAAGTGGAGCTTCTCGAGGGACTGCCTAGGTCATGGCACTCAATTACAAGAGTGAAATTGCTGATGTCTTCTCTGTCTAAGCTATGAGTGACCAGCAATTTGCCTGACGTGTTATTTAGTGTGAAGTATTCTCCAACATTTCCACCTTTCAAACACATAAGAAACGAAATGATTAAAAACAAGCACTTTTTAAAAAAAGAACCCCTTGTGAATGCTCTATGTTAATTGCAATAACAAGGTCCAGTTGCTCATACAGCTGGTGTGCTCATGTGCCCTTCACATATTTTATTTCTCATACAAATTAAAACCTGTATTTCATTTAAATCGGTGGGTGGCAATGAGAGCAAATGCAGAATGTCATATCAATTTACAGACTGGCTATTTGGCCACATGCGTATCTTTTTTCCCAAACCAGCCTACCTTATAAAAGCTCGTGCAGCTATGCTGCTGCATGAACTGACCTCTTCCCAACCTTAGTTACAAATCCCAGAAATCTATAAAGCATTGCTGACAATTATAATTGCTTGCTCCTTGTTCTCTTCTACAAATCTATTTCTTGGAATTCAAGAGTTGTGCAAGGTCTTGATTTGGGGGCAGTGGGAAAAAATATGAAGCAGTCAACTGAAAAGTCAGCAGTTTTAGTAACAGTGAATGGCATACATGCTTTATAACATGTAGAAACACCAAAGGCAGTTAAGTTATGTGTCGTAGAAGATCACGACATTAAAACCAAGAAAACAAAGAAATTCGTAACTGTTTCTTTGAAGAAAAATGTGTTGGTTTTTACCACAGTAGCTCTCTGCCTACACTTGAGCTATTGCTGAGAGCCACAAACCAAAGTAAGCACAGCAAGCTTGTATTTGTCCAATATACAGGAGGCTTTGAACAGCTGTGGAGCGTACATTGGCATAGCGGACACAGGGCGAGTTTGGCAAGATGGAAGCTAAGTATGACATTGCTAATTGCTCGGTGAAAGAAGCTCTCATGAAATAAAATTTAATAAATGGCATTAAATAAATAAAATTCAATTAATTCTTGCACTTATTTTCAAGGGCATATTTACATTCAGACTTCTACAACTATAACAAAGAGGACAAAATTATGCCTTCACGATTAATGCCTCCTTCCAGCAATTTGGCATTTTTTTTATTTTTCTCTTCTGCACTACTTCAAGTCCAGAAAGCAGAATGAAAGTATGCCTGGGAAGTGCTTATTAGTGCTGACAAAAGGGTGAAAGATCTCTTTTCTTTTCCACATAAAAGAAGCATGTGGATAAGATGGGAGCTAGGGAGGCCTGGTAAAGTCAAGACTAGTCTAATTTGGATGCTGCTGTTTATATACCCCCTGATTTATACTAACAAAAATGAGGGAATGTAACTTACCAATTATTTTGTATCTTAGAGCTCCATTATTGCCAGCATCCATATCTACAGCCCGGATAATGTAAACAACAGAAGGCTGTTGGTTCTCTGGAATGAAGATCTCAGAGGGGGGAAGAAGAAACATGGGAGAGTGATCATTTTCATCCAGCACTGTGCAGATTACTGTCACTGTGCTTGACAGCGACGGGGTTCCACTGTCCCGAACCAAAACTAAGGTGAATAAAAAGAAAGCAAATTTCATTCAATGGTTGTGGGTGAAACAACAGACGTTCTTTAATAATAATAATCAGAGTAGGAGAGTTATTTGTGCTATATGCTAAAAAGCATACGCTCTTCTGTACTGGAAAATCTTACCACTTGCATCTAATTCAGAAGGCATGAAAAAAAGTAAAGGTGATAGTAACACCACACTCATTCTCACTTCCCACTCTAGAGGCATTCATAGATATTTCACACTGCTACCTTTAATACTGAAAACCTCCTGGGCTTCCCTGTCCAGTGATGCAGTTGTTACGAGTTCTCCACTGTCCAAGTCCATCTTGAATTTCTCATAACCAGCTCCTGGTAAGATTTCATACTGAAGCAAGGAATTCAGTCCTTTAAAATAGAATGGAAGTCTTAAAAACACAGCAGCTCTCCTCACATTCAGGTCTACTTATTGGTCTCGTTCTTCTCCCTCTGAGTTTTTCTGAATGACAGTTCCATACAGCTCCTGGTCAGACCTACCAGGTGTATGTAGTACAGGGATATTAGTTTTCCCATCTTTCTCTAGGAAGTAGCCTAAAACTGTAGAGCCTTTTAGAAACCTTTCTTTCAAAGTTGCCTGCCTTAGTTGAACAGGAAATAAGACTCAACTTTCTCACCTATTATGGTTGTAAGATAACTTCTTTCATATTTCTTCTAGTTTCAACATCCTCCCAAGGAAAGTATAATGCCATCTCCATCACACTTATACTATTACCTTCAATGAGTTTAATCCTACATTATACCTGAAGGGTTGGACTACTGTGCCTTTTTATTTTTTTGAAAATTTTCCTAAGTTTCATTCAACCATTCTATGTTTTTCCCACCAAGAAATTAGTCCTTTGATAGGGTAGGGACAGTTGGCACACCTAAAAACTTACATGACACTTCTAGTCATATGAAAACTTCTATTCAATGTCAAATACTGCCTGCCTGTTCTCATCTGCTGCAGTCAAGCACAGGACAATCTGCACTGGAGGTGATGGAGAAACACCCATGTAAGAGAAGAAACAGAGCCAACAGTTTTTAACATCCTCAACTTCATTTGCCTTTGAACAGCTTTGTTAAGTGGCTGACAGTGCTACTGAAATTTGATTAAGAGAATTACTACTGTAAATGCATTTGCATCTAAACTAAGTCAAGGGAGCGACATATTCATACAATACACAGCAAGAGGAAAAATGAGTCACAGAAATCCTTTCAGATTTACAGAGGAAGGAAGAAAAATCACATCAGTGAGGACAATCAAGGTGAACATCTTCAAAGTCTCAGCTTACTAACATATATTTATCTGATCTGCCCATATTAGATACCATTCAACTAAATTTTAAAAGATATTCACGGTTCTGCCTGCATTTATCTATCCTTAATCACCAATATGCTCCCAATGGAAAAAAAGAGACACAAAACCGCAGGTCTGATACTAACTATCAGCTTCTTGCCTCCTGCAACTGAACTGCTTCAACCCAGTGCCTCCTCTGGCAGATTCCACAATGGACATTATTCACAACCAGTGCTGAAAAAACAAAGGTGCCATCCAAGCCGACTATTCACATAATGCTGAAGTTAAAACTTTCAACCTTTAAAGGACACAGATACGTGATATCTTAATTACATTTATTTACCAAGCGTTTACTGCCTCCTTTCTCATAGCCAACTGCTAGGAGTGTAAAGTAGCACTAGGAAAAAGCTGCACACCTTGCCCAGGAGAGGAGTGTGATGACTCTACACATTCACACACCACAGCACAGCAGCTAGCTAGCACATCTGCACTCAATCCAGCCTGCTGGTTAATTATTCAGTAGCACTGGTCACATTTTAGGGGCTGAAATTACAAACTGAAATAAAAAATGTCCCCCCGCCCCAAATCCAGACTCAAGTCTCATCTTTATAGAACTTTACAATAATGTCTAATGAATGGCAGTAAGCCCTGTCTCATAACTCTAAGTCAATGGTTCCTATTAACCTTTTAAGATTATTCTCCTAAGGCTCTAAACATAACTATTGAACCAGAGGTGCACATCAGCTTAAAAGCAGACCTTGCCAAATGCTAGTTCAGTTCTTCTGCAAAGACCTACCTCAAGGAAAAACCCTGACCTATCTTAAATACACTGCTGGTATCCTTGCTTTCCCATGCATATTTTTCCAACATGCATATTTTCCAACATTAACATCTTTTACACTTGAATTTACTAATGTTGAGCTGTCAGGTGTCAGCTGGGTGGCAGGGTGAGGGCATGGAGGGCTCCCAAAAAGCTCCCAAAGAGAGCAAAATAGAGATGCAGTAACTGCAAGTCTTGGAATGTGCAGGAGGGAGGTAGCTGAACAAAATGTTTCAGGGATATTTGTGAAAGAAAACCATTCCAAAGCCAGAAATTTTACTTGTGATTTCCCCCAAAAAAGAACCCCTTCCAGTCACAGAGAATGAAGTAGAAATGAAAATAAAACAAAAGGTTGATAACGACTGGTTCCTCCCAGTGGTCACTCAGGGAACATATGAAATGAACAAAAAAGTGTGGTGGGAGAAAGTCCTCCTCTGAAACTCTGCAAATATTACTGGGATGTGAACTGCAATTTAAAGAGCGTGTAAAAATAAATATATGATGTAAAAACATAAAAGAAAGGACACCATGACAGGAGTCATCTTGTTCAAAAATTGTGCTCCAAACACGTAAGAGAAGTGAGTAGCATTATATTTATATGAGTCCTATATACATCAAATTTTTCTTACATAATGAACATCAGTTCAATATTAATTTGAAACAATACTATTACACATCCATGACATGGGGCCAAATCACGCAAATGTGAGAAAAAGACCCAACAGAAGGACTGTGGTTACTGGAAAATGTACTTTTAAAAAATGGCAGGAAGGAACCATCAGCCACAACAGTGCTCCAGCCCAAAGTGTCCGCACAGGCAGGCGCACACTGTGCCACCCAGTACACTTGGAATGCCCTTCCTCTCCACCCTGCCAAGCCACCTCAACTCTCTCCCACTAACTGCTCTGGAAATTTCCCTTCTGCTGTATTTCCCACAAAAATACAAGAGATGGAAAAGGAAGGACAAGAATTCAAGCAAATTCTCACTGTTTTCTCCTCCATCTTGCAAACCTTTCTTCAAGTATCACCTTTTTAAAGTGTTGTGATCCACAAAAGAAAGAAAATACTTGGAAGAGTGAGATACAGAGGCAGACTGCAGTGCAGCTCGGCTGTTATGGAGATCATAACAGACAGGGATACCTACCCATTCCTAATTTCTAAATACTTTACATAATTGCGGGGAAACGCCTTTTCTATATAATACCTCTACTGAACTCACATCAGCCTTTTGTAATCAGTATGTGCTCTACATTAAAACTACAAATCTTACTGAATACAGAACACTATTTTGCTAACAAGCTCCATTATCTACTTTTAGGACAGCACAGTCTTACACAATTCTAAAGGAAGTACAGAAAGTGAACCCACAGTAAAAACGAAGTCATTCACAGAGTTGAGACTACCTTTGGGCCAAACACAGCAGTATTATAATATCTAACTCTCTTTCCAGATTTTATTATTTATCACACAGACCCTGTATAACTGCTCCAGCACATGGACTACCTGTAACATCATATGCATGATCAACTGATGCATCAGCATTTTCAACTGTTCAAAAGAGGAGGCAGTTGAAGAACTGGAGGGAATTTTTTGTTGCTTAGCAGACTCTCTCAGGTTTAGTCCTTACATGTGATTCACTGAGGAGATGAACCATACCTACATCCTATTCATCCATTCTGTGTATTTTTGAAAAGCAAAGCATTAGCATTCTTTATCACCTAAAGTTCTACTTAAAATCCGGAGCAGCTTCCACGATCCCTTCAAAGCTCAACCAGCTGGAAAATCTTGGATGACAGTGCCCCTCTCTGGTCAGAAAAGACGAGTGCATACTTGCCAGTTCTGTTACAAAACCAGGTCTCTTGACTAGTGAACTTTTTTGAAACTATCCAAAACACTCTGAGAGCAAGAAAATGTTCAGATATTAACTTTGAGTTGAATATTGTTTGCTGATTTAGAACCAGAACAGATTTATAACGCTGGCTTACTTCACATGAAACCTACAATATGCTGTGTCACACAAGTGCACATTTTACATTTAATATACCCATCAGAGCTGAAGCTACCCCAGAGTGCAAGTCAGAATACCTCCAAGCCTCGAATGAAGACAGAGTCTGAATCAAAACCCGTATTTTGAAACTCAAAAGTCTTACATTACCTTGTGAAAAGCACTAGAGCTGTACATGCAAGGCAGCAAGATTGGATTTGGTCTATTATTGCCCAGAAGTAAATTACTAGCAAAAGGACACAAATTACCTGCATCTCGGTCCACAGCCTCCACTTTTACGACAAACTCCCCTGGATCTTGGTTTTCATGAACTGCAGTCTCGTAAAGTTGCTTCAGAAATACTGGGCTCTCATCATTCACATCAAGAACAATGATGGTTAGAACTTGTGTGGCAGAGAGAGCCGGGCTGCCATCATCAAGAACCATGACTGTCAAACTGTAGCGCTCCTGAACCTCATGGTCTAGAAGCTGGGCTGTAGTTAAAAGTCCTAATTCAAAGAAAAAGGGTCTTAAAAGAGTATTCTGGTCCAGGTTAGGATCCTAGCTTTTCCAGCAGTCACAGCTTCAATGTAGCATCACTGTGCCACTGCTGCAAGGCTTCTGGACTTTGCAGTCATTCATTACCTGTGATTCCCTCTAGAGTGCTAATTGGCCCAGAAGTACTGCCTTTGGCATCCAGGGAAATTGGGATTCATGGAAATTCAAGTGAAGTTCAGAGATTGCTTTTTATTTAACTTTGGGCTTAACCTTTTAACTTAACTAAAATAATTGTCTTCTTTTGCACGTAAATTACGCAGTTAAGAGCTCTACAAGTCAGTGTCAGCTGCATCAAAATGGATTCAAAATCAGAATAAGAACCAGAAAATACTACTGCTATTAAGGCGGTATTTGCATTTGTGTGAACATGGCATAATAGTTAGAAACCAGGGAATTTCAGAAGGCTGAAGAATGAAATTCATCAGCACTTTGAGCCTCCACTGAACACGTTCCACCCTCAGTGTAATGCGGACTCCTTGATCTCGACTTCGCCTTTCCTCATGTGTACATATCATAACATACGTGTGTGCACATGCTTTAAGTATGCATCATGCCAAAATCAGAATGAAGTATTTCACTGCACGCATTTTCTTCCCACCTTCCTTAATGCACTATTGGAAGATGCTCCTACACAATACAGTAAAAGTGTCATGCCAAAATTTTTGGGCTGAGTCTCACAGAGCTTGACCACTGTGCACAGTACTGCCCTGCTTGTTTGGTGCTCTGCCCAACGTACTCACCCCTGAGGACAATAAGTCACTTGGGCAGAGTGCCACACTAACGTAGTATTTCACTATTGCATGGTATGCAATCCCAAATATTACTGCAAGAAGCAAAACACAAGAAACCCCAGAGAAGAGATGTTGCAGTACCTGTGATTTTATCCAGTACAAATGCTTTGTTTTCATTGCCTGAAAGAATGTGATACGTAACTTGTCCATTTCTTCCCTCATCAGGATCCTTTGCAATTATGTGGTGCACAAGGAAGCCCACCTCCACATCCTCCATGACATAGGAAAGGGGCAAAGACATAAAACTGGGACTGTTGTCATTGATATCTAAAATAACAATTTTCACAGCCAGGGAATCCAGCCGACGATCAGTCAGATTTATTGCCCGGTCTTCTGCAAACACCGTCAAGATCACAGAAGGAGTAATTTCCCTGTCTAGTGGAGAAGCTGTGGTCAAAGAGCCATACAAAGGGTGAATGAGAAATGGATTGTCACTCATGTTACTAATTTCTAAGGAATACTCTATTTTGCTGTTCAGAAAACTGCCATCTCCATCCTTTGCATTGAATGTGTGAACCAGAGTCCCAACAGGTACATTTTCTTCTATGCCAACCACTACGAAGTCGTCTTGAAAACATGGAGAATGATCATTCTTATCTTCTACATCAATACTTAGGAAGACAGTGCTATTTTGTGGGGGATTATTATAGTCCTTTATTATAACTTGCAAAAGAAAGTGCGAATCTGTTTCATAGTCAAGCTCCTTGGAAAGATAAAGGTCTCCTTTCAAGCTGTCTATTTCAAAATGAACATTATCATCATCTTTAGCAATACTGAAATGCAGTTTCCTGTTAATTGCTAGATGGTTATCAGGTGCCTTCAGAGAATCCAACACTTGTGCAGGTTTAAAATTTTCAGGTATGACAAAGTGCTTGAAGTCTTGATAGAAGCCTGATCTCCCGTTGGGAAGTGGGATCACCTGCAACCAAAACACAAAGATTGCAATATTTTCCCACTGTTATTAGGAATATTGTAACGTGTAGTGGATTGACCCTGGCTGGATGCCAGGCACCCAGCAAAGGTGCTGTCTCACTCCCCTCTGCCACTGGACAGGGGACAGAAAATATAATGAAGGTTCATGAGCTAAGGACCAGGAGAAATCATTCAGCAAATACCATCACAGCCAAAACAGACTAGAATTAGAGATATTAAACTTCTTGCTAACAAAATCAGAGCAGGATAATGAGAAGTAAAATAAGACCTTAAAAACACAGCTTCTCCCCACCTCTCCATCCTTCCCAGCTCTACCCCCTCCTCCAGGGGTGCAGGGAGACAGGGAGTGGAGGTTATGGTCTGTTCATCACCCATTGTTTCTCCCGTTGCTCAGGGAGAGGAGTCCTTTAACTCTCTTTAACTGTGGGAATGGCATTTGCCTTGTCTGGACTAAAGCATGTTATTACAAGCTATCCAAAATTAACCATCTTTAGGGTGACTTGAAAATGGCGCCTCAGTGACATTCAGCCTCTGACAGAGGAGTGCACAGGTGGCCTGGACAAAGCAGGGTGGCTCAATGAACAGCAGGTGGCTGCCTGTGGAGTGAAGACACACTGCATTTCACACTCCCATGCAGAGTAGCCCTGTACAAACCAGCAAGAAGAAATGAGATATCCTTATACAAGGTTATAGAGACAGAATTTAGAAAAGAGAGCAACTTAGTGGAGAAAACAAGAAAGTCTACTCTCTTCCCCACTTTCAGTCCCTCTTGATATTTGCTTTTCTTCCTACCTGGTAATACCTGGGTATTTTCCTCCTATTTTCCAGTGCTCCCAATGACCTCCTACTAAAGCACAAACATCACCTATTTGCAAGATGATCCAGAGTGGTGTTGTGCATTCTTAACAAATCAAAATGAGTCTGCCCTCTCACTTCCTCCCTCAACAGAAAAACGGCCAAAACAAATTACCATCAGACAAGGTGCTTACAATTTTTAACTTCTTTCTTTCTTCGCCTTATTTCCCTACCTCCCTCCAAAATTTTTTTTTTCAAAGAAACTAAGCACCTAACATAATTGTTCTATCTGTACAACGTAAATAAGTACCTGGATGTAAACTGTAGCATGTCCTTGAAGGGAAGGCATCCCCTGGTCCTTGGCTGTGACCATCATTTTGTAGTCTGATCTCTCAGCATGTGACAGAGGCCGGGTTGTTCTTAACTCTCCACTGACAGCATCAATCTGGAAGTATCCTGTATCCTCTTCTGTGGGGTAAAAATGGATACACGTTCCTGCAAATCAGTAACAGCTCACCTCCATAGAACTGAACATCATAATGAACAGTGAAAAAGAGCAGGACCCAGAGGAAAAGAACCTGCTGCACTCACTTGGATCTCTCTGGCTTGTTTGGTTCACTTCCTCTTCTTTCACTGGGTACACAGTTATTATAAACCACTCAATCTGGATTTAGAAAACTACGGAGAGAAACGCCATAGAGTACTAAAGCAACTTCCCAGTTTTGTACCAACATTACTCACACCAATGGTGTGTGCATCACGAGGGCAACAGATACCCCAGGACTGCTCCTTCTATTTCTAACCTCGGCAGACAGGGCCAGAGAAAGAATTAAGTCTTAGTCTCCAAACTGGCACCAAGGGTCAAGTATCTCCTGGCAGCTCCCCGGGCAACTCATGTGACTCGCAGATTATGGGGGCCAGCAAAGAGCACTGCTGACACCTACGATAACGCCGTGACGGCAGTGATGCCACCCGCCCTGCTTGTGCTCTGCAGCAGCAGCCAGCTGGGGGTAGCTACAATCTTACAGTAAGCTGCTGCAGAGCAACATGTGAATACTGGAAATAATGCTTATATCTTTCATCAAGGACTGGTGGCACTCCAAAAACAAGTGACTTTTAGTTAAAGTTATTACTTGCAGCTACATCATATTACATTTATTCGAGAGTTGCAAAGAATAGTTCTACCACAGATGAATAAATTGCTCTTTGTGACTCAGAATTATAGAATCATTTAAGTTGAAAAAGACCCTTAAGATCAAGTGGAATGTTTAACCCAACACTGGGAACACTGTCAAGTTCACTAAACCATGTCCCTAAGTACCACGTCTACGTGCCTTTTAAATACCTCTGGGGATGGTGACTCCACCACCTCCCTGGGCAGCCTGTTCCAATGCTTGACAAACCACTAAGTAAAGAAATTTTTCCTAATATCCAACCTAAATCTCCCCTGGGAAAAGAGACTGACACATACCTCCCCAGTTTTCAAGAAATTGAAATACAAATTACTCTCAAATTTTAGTAAAATGGAAAGTATCTATTACTTTGTATACATCACCAGGAACTGAGAAAATCACAGCTGTTATAAGTACTTCTCTCTTAGAATACTACACAAACAGCTTTCTGTTATGTGAATTTTGAATAAGGTGCGTTAGTTAGGGTTAAATAAAATCATGCAGCCTAACAGCTGCTGTTATAGTAAGCAACTACGGTAAAAATAAATTCAGTGCAGATGTAGTACACAAAACACCCATAAAGAACTCTATTTCCATAGGCACCTAAGTGAGCATGAAGCTGTTTATGTTCTCCAAATCTGCACAGTCAAATTAGTTAACTGCACATTTAGATGTTCACTTTTGTATCCAATCACATCATCTGCAACTGTAAAATATTTGCACCTGTAACATTTGAAGAAAAAAACCACTTAGTAAACTAGTTAAAAAACTGGGTTTTCACAACCAACAAATATGAGGGTTTTTTTAATATTGTTCTGCTATTTTTTGAGTGACTACAGCTTTCTAATTCTCCATCAGTCCCTTCTGGGTTGAGTCTTGCTGTCTGGAACATAAACAAGGAAACTGCCAACAAAAGGAACCAATATATAGAGACAATTATATTGAATGAGACAGTCTTGCGTTTCGCATTTTTCATGGTAGTTTCAAAATATTAATGCTGTTATATTACTGTTTTCATAAATAGCTTTTGGTTTACTTTCCCAGTGTAGGTCCCAGTAATATGTCTACATTCACAGATCTGCTATTTTGTTCCATATAATGTTTCATGACACAAAATCCCAGCTAAGCAAAAGTCACAGGAGAGATGAGAAACAGAACACATAATGTGAATTGCATGCATATATTTTCAGTATTTTGCTAAAACCTACACTTATAGTTACACTAAAATTCAAATATTGCATGCAATAGTTTTGTGCATATTTTGGTGGCAGTAAAAGTAACAAAAAGTCTGAAAATATTGGAAAGAGACACTGTATAGAAACAAAACCCCTTGGGACTTCCATTTTGTGTTTCGCGTTTTGATTTTTTTATCTGATACCACACTGTAAAGACAGTCAAAACTGAAATGCCCCATATCTATTTTTCTGGTATTTTTATCAATCTATTTTTAAAATGTATTCCAAGTATAGCAATTTGATTGAAAATCAGAAAAAACTTTTACACTGAGAAAAAAGTTTAACACCTACAGAGCATGTCAGTCATTGCTCTAAAAGCTCATGCTCGCTGCATTTCCAGAAACATTTCCTTAGCTCTCATCTCCGTAAATCACCTGAATTAGGCAACTGCTGCCTATATCATACACCCTAAATATGTCCTTTTGTATCTGAGGAGAAAAGGAAGAAAGTGTAGGAGAAATGGGTAAGAAATAAGGAAACTGGAAAGAGCAGATGAAGCATGGAGCAGAAAAAAATTGAATCTCTCAGTAACTAGACTCTAATGGCCCCAGCGTCTTCTTGTGCTTGCAAAAGTAACCTGCCAATAAACAGATATGTTTTTACAATTAAATTTTTCACCTCTGCCTTGTCCAACCTGTTGATCAGACTTTCATTTACATGAGGTTCTCCAAAACCCAGACACTCTCTCAGCTCTGTGCTCTCAAAGATGACCACAGAAACTGTAGTTTAGAACAAAAAAAAAACCCCGGTGGCCTGGGAAACACAAAACAATGTGCTACAGCAAACTTTGGCTGAACCTTCAGGCCTTACAGAGACTGGCATTTAGGCAAAATGGCCCAGGAAGCAGACACAAAGTAACACTAGAGATTTCTCAGAGATTAGTGACCTCAGCACGCCGTGATAGCTAGCTATGTATTTTTATCTAATTTCCTGAAAAACTGTTTCTTTCCTAGGTGTTAAAATACTTAGTGCCCTGACCATGTCCTCCTCCTTTGAGATGATGGAAAAGTTGTTTCCCTTAACAGAAAAGAGGAAGGCAATGCCGTGGCTCCCAAAGAACCTGAACATGACGGGGGCTTCTGCAGAAACGCAGCCCTCTGCAAGCCTAGGAATGCTCCCTGCACGCTGCTTGCTACTCATTCTGGAGAACAAGTACTTCACAGGCACACGAACAGCACTTGCCAATTCGTGTGTGTTAGCAGTGTAACCAGGCTTCTCTTGGCACTTGTGTGGTCAAGTGCTAATGATGCATTCACATAATTGCTCCAAATATAACTGTAACAGCCTCTGTCAATGCTAATCTTAACACACAAAGCAGTAGTTCCAGATGCACTATAAATACACGCTAATTTCTGCTATAAATGCTATACTGTATCCTATTGACAGTCATAAAGAGGACCAGGCAAATCACTTTCCGACTGCCAGCCTCACTAAGGAATAAATACTACACGCAGCTGGGATTCACCTCCCTCTGAATCAGGTTACTCTTTCAGTGATAACACACAAGTGGAGGTGGGGTCATGTGACCACCCCCTTCCATACACATACATTTTTAAAGGATGATATTTTTCCTAATTCTAGGAAGAGGGAGGGGCATTTTGAAGGAAACACTTGCCTGTAGCCTAAAAAATTCATCTGGTATGTAAACCTCATAGTTCTTTTACAGATTTTTCCTTATGTAATTTGTTGGCATTTGTCATTAATGTTCCTGCATAGCTTAATATATTGCTGCTATCTTGACATTTCTTTAAGATCTCAAGAACATTAAAAGTTACCCAGCAACATTTACAAGCTTAACAGCTGACACTGACACTTGCAGCTCTTCATCTTGTGGCAGTCCCATGACTGCAGAACAGAGCACTGGTCTCCATGGAGTTCTCCACTTAACCTGCTGTCTCTCTGTTTAACAAATATGGCTGTAAATCAGATCATATTTCTTCTTCATATTTAAGTACTGAACAATGTCCCAGAACTAGAAAATACTATTTTAAATATAAACCAGGCAAGAACTTCACCATGAAACAGCAGACCAGATGTTAAAGGCTATGGGCCAACTAACAACAACAAAAATTAGTATCAGAGAAGCTCAGCTGTTTCTGGATTTGTTTATCAGGAAAATATCTAGTTCCAAGGCTGGGAGGGATTTTTTAGTGGTTTTTGCATTTTGGGGGGGTGGTTGGGCAGGGAGGGGGTTAGTGTTTGCTGCTGTTTTTATCCTTTTGTTCTTTCCAGAGACAGCTTTTGCAAGACCAGTCATATTTTGTGTTGCTAGTCATTTTTATAATTTGAACTCTTACTTACTCCCCTCTGGGGCTCTACAGTGAAGCCAGTAAGAAAATCCAATGTGCTGTTTGAAGGAAGGGGATACAGTTAGATACATGAACAGGCAGAGATCCCTGAAAAACACTTCTTGTATTGCATGGCCACTACCCTTCAAACAAAGGGTTGCATACTACTCATTCCCTTTTTCACAAGGGGGATCTTTTCTGTGCAAAATATTCTTACTCACAAGGCAGAAGTCTAAGATACTGTCCAATTCTCTCTGGAATAGGCAGTCATTTATATCCAAATTAAGGGAATAATGTTTTCTTGCTGTGATTAAACAGTAAGCTCTACGTGCAAATTACCATAGATTATTAATCCCAAGCTTAAAAAGTATTGATTACATTAAACTGGTAGAATGGAACCGAAAGCAAACAAAAAATACATAGTTCTGGTCCTGGTAGCTCCTTCTGTTTTGAACCAATGGTGAAGGAAAACAGGAGGAACAGACCTGTTTTCCTTCCTGGTTACAGATGAAATTCTCACTTTTATGAAAGTGTAGCAAGTGGTATGCAGCAAAACCAGACATCACATCTTTGTCTCTTACCAGCATTAATGTCCCAGTCCCACCCATGTTCTAATTTAGGACTGCTCTGTTATTAATTTCACTGCAAACAAAACTGGATCCTACAGCTTACCCCAGAAGTGAACTACTACATGCAGGAATTATGGGGAAAACTAAAGAAAAGTGTTTTTAAGCGGCCACGCTATGTCAGGTTAACACAGTGCTAAACAAAGGGCGAAACCTGAACTAAAAACCGCAAACCTCACTGTTTGCCCAGATTATCTGCTGATCCCTCTGATCCCTGTCTCAGACTGCCACAAACTGTTATTTTAGCAGGAAAATTTTCAATTGGTCATGGGAAAAGGGAGATCATTTTTCCTTTAAGATGTTAAACAACTGACTGAAATACTGAACCGTACAGAACAAGAGCATGGTCCTAATCTTTTCTGAGTGCCGTTCGAACATTTTCTGGCCAGCCACAGAAGCAACTAAACCCCTTGAAAGACGGGGCAGAGAACCAAGGGAAGAAAGGCAGCTGCTTGCACCTCCTTAGATACTTCATAAGACACATGATGGTGCCGATTCCTATTTGCAAAGGCACCTTTATTCTACCAGGCACAAAATAAACATAAAACCTTGTATGGTACACGGCTTTTCTAAAGTTCTAGTTATTTTAATGTCTCCTTTCGTATTAATAACACTTTAAATTCTTACCTGCTTCTATTGAATATAATACAACACCGTTGTTTCCGGAATCGAAGTCTTTTGCAAAGATGGTAGTAACAAGTGTCCCTGACGGCTGCCCTTCCAAAACCTGCCACCAAGAAGTTTACAGATTATTTGCAATTATACAACTGCACTAATATATGGATAAAGCCAGTCTTAAAACAAATCCCTTGCCATACCACAAGAGTTCAGCCGCTGCTCTATTTTCCGCGTCAGTAACATTGACAGCGAGTGCCACGAGCATTTCGGGAGACGGTTAAACAACAGAGCTCTGGCAACCCTCTGCCGCGGTCCGCACAGAGCGCCACCTCAAACACCTTCAGCACGGCAGACCCGGAGGCCGGAGATCAAGAGCGATCCCAGGGCACACATAAACGCAGTCAGGCGCGGGTTGTCCTCCCGCTCCGGCAGCGCACGGGGCGGCGGGAGCGGCCGGACGGGCAGGACCCGCGGTTCCGGGCGCGGCCGCAGGGCGGCGCTGCGCGCTGCGCGGAGCCCGCGCCCCCCC
>VZTE01004632.1:587083-652050 GCA_013397775.1 Eulacestoma nigropectus | reverse complement strand
TTCCCCGCGCCGCACCTGGCGGCGCAGCGCCCCCTGCGGGAAGCGCGGCGCGTGGTCGTTGCGGTCGCGCACGGCGATGCGCACGGCGGCCGTGGCGCTGCGCCGGGGCCAGCCCGCGTCCGCCGCCAGCACCCGCAGCTCGTGGTGCGCCCGCTCCTCGCGGTCCAGCGCGGCCCAGTTTATGATTTCACCTGACGGACAAGGAAAAGGGGGGAGAAATGGAGTTAGGAGTCTACTGCACGCTAGCGCTCATCTCACTGCGTGCAATTACGCGTTTAATTCAATGTGAAATAACGATACGAGCCCTCGAACACCTGACCACTCTCATTAAAATCTCAGCTTTACAAACTCCATTCCGTAGAAACATACTGTCAATCACAGTTCTGTACATGTACTTTAGTACCGTATTACATCTTTCATTGTACACTGGGTGCCTCAGAGCAAAGATAAAACAGTATGAACCGAAGTGCTGACCTTCCAGAGAAATCCATCTGGCCTTCACCACACTTCAGGACAGATAATACATGAGCATAGGGGTTTAACTGCTGACAAGTGGCCTTTATTAATTATGCACTTTCATCAGAAACCCTTATGTATCCCATATATTCTGGTAAATGCAGCAAATAAATCTGACTGCTCTTCTCCCTATCTGTTTAGCAATACCCAATATAGCCGGAGATTTGCGGTTGACCAAAGCCCATCACACAGATAACCACGTGGTTTTTTAAGATCTTCTTGGTTAACTCCTAGTATTCTGTTTGCCTGTAAACTTCTGTAAGTGTACTCAAAAGGAACCTCCTTTTATTTTGAGATTCATACAGAGAAATTCTGGGAAAGCCTATTCACTCCCCATGGGGACTGGACATCTGGAAATAGGAACTTTAAACAGCAGATCTTTTCTCCCTACATATGATTTTGCTGAACTGGATTATTTACAGTGCCTGTGTCCCTCGAAGGATTCCCTTCCTTTAGGCTCTCCATGCTCTGGTCTGTGGTGTTATACTCTGTAGACATAACCCCTGTTACTCAAGGCACTTGGGATTCACTGCAGAGTACACCCTGTGCTGTGAAAAATTTCTCTCAGCCAATTTGACTTCTGAGATCCCATGTACAGCATTAACTCAGTTTTGATGTCAGTTACAGAAGTGTTCCCAAGTATTTTAAATCACTCTGTCTAACTTCCTAAGTACCTTTATAGTTACTTATGGCTGATCTGTACTTTTCAACTCTGCTTGATCATAGGCAAAGAAATTCCTCATATGAACTATTGAAGCTATAACTTGAAACTTCTCCTTTTAATTTGTTGCCGTCAAACACTGAAACTTAGGACCAAGTGACCTGAACAAACTCATGAAAAAAAAAAAAATCCTAAGGGCTAGTCCATTCTTCATTAAAATGTACTGGGTTTATTTCATTCCCCAAATCGTGAAGCTCTGAGTTACAATACTCATATATCAACCCAAAAGATTCACAGCAGTTCCTGAAAGTTTTATACTTTACTTCCATACCCTTAGGGAAAGCTGCCTTCCAAAAGCAATATTAGGTACATTACAAATCATAAAATGCTACCTGTGTTGGAATTCATCTTGAAATACTTTCCATCAGACAGGAGGAAATAGGAAAGCTGTCCATTTCTTCCGGAGTCTTTGTCAACAGCTGTAATGGTGCCAACCACACCACTGGGAATTGGATTTTCCTCAACTTCAAAGAAGTAGCTCTCACGCAGAAACATGGGAGAATGATCATTTTCATCCAGGACATTAACTATTATAGATGTACTTGCATTTTGCCTAAGGTTTTCGTCCTCAGATGTGCTGACCAAGGCTCTGAAACTTAGCATCTGTGCACATTCGTAGTTCAAATGTTTCCGAAGGTAAATCCAGCCAGTATCAGAGCTGATTCCAAATGCAACAGAATCAGTGCTAGGCTCTAAGGAATATGTCAGACTGGAGGTAACCCTGTGTGGATCCAGTGAGTAGGCTTGAACCTGAAGGATCTGGGCACCTGGAGAGGTACCTTCACTGATTTCTACTTGATACACCAGGCTTTGAAAAACCAAAGTAGGGCCCATCTTCTGCTCTTCA
Organism: Eulacestoma nigropectus; assembly: GCA_013397775.1. NCBI lineage: Eukaryota > Metazoa > Chordata > Aves > Passeriformes > Eulacestoma > Eulacestoma nigropectus. The sequence goes on along the minus strand of VZTE01004632.1, from coordinate 649,966 downwards.
ATAACCACTGTCAACATCAGCAAAGAAGTCAGAGGAGGACTTCCACAGTCCTCAGCTGCTATGTGTAGAGTATATTCCTGCTGCTTTTCCGCAAACACCGTCCTGGTAAGGTTTACCACTCCGAGACTTGGATCAATGCTGAAGGCATTTGACTGCTTGCTTGCAATACTGTATTTGATTGCCCCATTCAGGCCACTGTCTTTGTCTTCTGCATGAGCAATGTAGACAGCAGTGCCAGGAGGCTGGGTGTGTGAGATGGTTACCTTATCAGATCTGGTAAGAAATACCGGAGGGTTGTCATTAATGTCTGTCACAGATATATTGACTTGAGTGCTGCTGTAGACAGGGGAGTTACCCAGCTGTGACTGAACAGTGAGCACCACCACAGACTGAGCTTCGTGGTCAAGCTGCTTCTTGGTGCGGATAACGCCAAACTGGGGGTCGATGGAGAACTTTCCATGTGGATCACCGGAGCAGATTCTGTAAGAAACCACTTCTAACGAATCTAGAAATGGAAACAACAAGAAAAAAAGGTTAAAAAAAATTAAATATGGAAGTGATAGCATAAATGTTGGCAAGAACATCTGGGGAGAATGCCTGCTGTTAAATTCAATGGAATAAATGTAAGCTACACAGATGTTTGACATTCTTGGGCTTTTTATGCTTCCTTCTTCCCATCCCTGGAGCCCTTCAGTAAAATATGATTGTATACAGTTTGTCCACTTTTGCACTGTTTGATTTTCATCACACTGGTATTATAAATCTCTATAGAGAAAATCATATAATAGCCTCTTGTTTTTCCCTATCTAAAATATAGAAAAAACACTCCTATAAATTAGTCTTGTGGGAACAATTTCACTACACACAGGCATTCATTACAGCAAGGAACGAAACAGCTGGCAGTTCTCTGAAAAAAAAAAAGTATTTTAATAAACTTACTGTTCATGGGTGACCATTGTTGTAACATTTATACGTTAGATGCTATCTAAAGCACAAGCTGTTTAAAGATTCAGGCTTACTACCAAGGCCACCCTGCAGGTGCTATCTCCACCCTGAGGACAGTCCTTCCCAAAAGAAGGGAATGGGAGGAGTTGACTAATCAAGCTTGTATGAAACCTTGGCATCTACCACTTTACATTTACAGATCCATCATCAGGCCGGTATGTGGACTCACAGATCCCACTGCTCTGCATAGGAACCAAACACGTACGGCTCTCAGGACAGGACCTTTTATGACCAAGGACTGTCAGGAGCTAACCCATTTCCCTTTACAAATGATAACAAAACCAGATGGATTAAATATATTTTAAAAAGGTCCCATAAACATTCATCTGGACTTCTCCACTTAATTTGAGACAATGTGGGGTTTTGTTTAGTTGGTTTTGGTTTGGTTTTTTGACAGGTGGCCAGGAGCTCTTCTTGCAGGTCCTCTGAAACTTCTGAATACTCTCTGATTATAAGTATTGCTCTGAGATTTGCCTCACATGGCTGGTGCTTTAACACGAGCCAGACCGTCACACTTACTTAAACTTTCACAACATGCTTCCCATCTCCCCACTTACAGTTACAGAAATCCACCAGGGAGAAAATGGAGGCCATTGCCAATCTCCATGGACCACCAAGGAGAGTACCATGAATCTCCAGCTGTTCTAAAAAGCATCCTGATAAACCAGCCATTACACCAGTTGCTGTAAGTACCAACAGTAAGTTCTATTTAATGCTTGACGGACTGAATGAAAAACATGGAAGTTTACAGGGAAAAAAAAATCATCTACCACTATATCCAGTTAATGGTCACAACAAAAATACAGCGTAATCTCTGACTGAGAATGTGACTTACTTGGAGGCTCTCTGGCCTTTACAGTGCCAATCACGCTGTCTTCAGGTGCATCTTCTGGAACAGAAAAGGTATACCGGGATCTCTCAAATATGGCAGGGACCAAAACAGTCGGAAGGATGTTTACTGTGACAGCTGCATTGCTGGCAGAGGGAAGGCCACCCCCGTCCTGTGCAGAAACAGTCAGGAAGAGTGCAGAACGTGTCAGGTGGCCAAGAGCTGAGGTCAGGTAAATAATTCCTGAAAGTACACAGAAATAAAATAGCACTTAGGAGAGATAAAAGATACTTAAGTAAGATAAAATTCAGCAGGCTGTCAAAATAGTTTCAATATGTATTGCTACTCTAAGAGAAGGTCACACAATGTGGACAAAAATCAGCACTCCCAATGCAATTTTTGAGAGCCAAGTTCTTTTCAAATTATATGGTCTTTACCATTCACAAAGCCACTGAAACACAGCAAGTTCTGTTTCAAAACACAGTGCCCATAATTCTGATTTTAGAAACACAGATTCAGCTAAATCTTTAACAATGTTAAATTTTACTAGTACTACTAGTCTACAGCAATTTGGAAGTGCATTGGGGCTGGGAAGAAAGTATTGTAACAAAAGATTAATTTATCTTTGCAAATGGTAACATTAATGTTGTTTCAAACAGGCTGTGGAGACATTCTGCTTCAGTAACTCCTGAAATAAAACATCCACACAAATGGAGTCAAAGCCCCAAAATATAAATCTTAGGAGCAGGGGGCTCTGTGGAAAGTACCTGGGAAGCAATCACCTGCTGTCTGATCACAAGTTTCTGTCAAAATACCCTTTAATAGTGAATTCTAAGGTCCATTGAATTTGCAAGCTGCTAACAATTGCATTTCATATAAACTATATGAATTAATTCTTTGAAAAGAAAATACAATGTTCAGTCTCAAAACAGCACTTTGGATGTACATTCCTCATGATAAGCTATACGTGAACTAAGTTTTTCAACAAGAAAATGAAGATGAAAGGTGACCAAATGCAGGAGAATTTTTCTCAGCAGTGAGTTTAACTAAATATATACTGAATGCTAAAATTACAGTGTACTAAGTAGTAAAGTTGCAGTAAACTCAAGTGATTCAACTAATAGGGACAACCTTTTACATACCTACAGAAATTTTTAAGAAATCACACAGCTTTTTGTAGAAGCTGGTGAAGACACAAAACATCTGGTAGTTCAGTAAAACCAAACCTTTAAACTTTGAGCCACCTTTGTAATTTCCTGGCTCTCAAGACAAGTTTAGTAGGGACAATGTTTGCCTTCAAGTTGGACCTTGTTAGACAAATGGTTAGACAGGGTAAAACTAGAGTTAGCTCACAGTGTCTTAGGAGAATCAATGCATGATTCAATGAATATATGTTCTCAAAATTTAAGGTGAAGCCACAACACTAATTTTCTACAATCCATTTTTAAGCAGAAAAATGGAAAATACATAAAATCCTTATAAATATTCAAATGTGCATGCAGTATACTTTCCAAATATACTGCCAGGACACTATAATACACTGTGTCTTGACGTGCTTAAAATGCATTAAAAGGGTCTTCAGGATCAAGGAAAAATGCTTTTCACTAACAAAAAAAAGGGACACTTATTCCAGTGTGACAAACCACACTAAAAGCACAACTGTGATACAGATGGATTCAGGGTTCACTACTGATCCAGGTCCTATGCTAACAACTGATGCAATTCTAAGAAACAACCTTAATTTGGCTTTTTAAATTTTATTTTTTTTTCTGATGGTTGAGTTTTATGATTACTTAAGCAGCTCAACAAAGTAGTCCTTCAAGGACATAAACTTTGGGCATTTCCTGAGGTAATCTGAGCAACTGTAGCTTGAAGGAAAAAGGCGTTCAACCTTTTTTTCCCCAGAGGATAAACATATACACATGGATTTTTAACATCATTTCTGTCAAATTAATTTAAATCAATCAAATGGACTGTATGTTATTAACTTGACCAATTGGATATTTTTCTATTGAAAATGATAAAAAAATTTTTTTCTCATTTTAGATACTTCAAGAGGTATGTGGAGAACTGAAAAACTTCTACAGAAAAGCATCAAACTGAAAATCTTACTCTCAGAGCAGTAACTAAGGACTTCAGAACACCCTTTAGCAACGGGTGGCACAAACAGTGCTCCACTCCAGGAGCTCTGAAGACCTGGTGGAACAGAAATATCCCAGAACCAAAGCTCCTTCTCTACTGACCTAGACACATCACAGCACACTCCATGCCAGATCAGTTACAGAAAGCAAAAAAATTAATAAAAGATTTTTTTTTCTTTCTTCATTCTTTTGTTGTGTCATAGGGAAAAAGGGCAATAGGCAAGTACATCTCACCAACCCAGCTCTCTTTTGCAGGACCAGTGACACCATAAGAACAACGGCAGATTCCAAGTAAAAAGTATGCGTTTTCCATGTGGTTCCCTGCAACCTCAAAAACTGTAGTATGCAGAAATTTAATACCCCATTTTGACTTTTCTAACTGTATACATTTCTGGTTTTGTCAGCATTTGTAGGACTGGGCCTTAGCTTTGCATCTGTTGATATATAAGCTACACAGACATGTGAGATAGCTCTGCCATATGTTGGTGAACATACCTCACTAGGCTCTAATATGGCACCACATGATGGGAAAGAATCCACAGAAGAAAGCAGCATCTGAGATTTCACTTTCTATATGATTAGGTAAAACAGCAAACTGTGACTAAAACGGACAGTCAGGGCCACTTGGGCCAAAAGCAGCTGCCAGCACACCTCTGAGCAGGCTGGCTGGGTGCATTTCATCTGCTGCAGCAGAGTGCAGGAGATGCCCGAGGACCACACTGCAAAGGCAGAAACACAGAGGAAATTGCAAGGAGCAGGAACTGTCAAAGGCACAGGTTCAGTGTGTGAAACTCAACAGAGGCACGTCTCACTAAATAACAGGCTGAAGACGAATCATGGTTTTCCCTTCTTCCCCATTCCGTAATTAAGATTGGGGCTTATTATTGTTATTATCACAATCATTTGCAGCCTGTAATTCATGGCTTCAGAGAACTTAAAAGACAATTAGGTTGCTGTGGTATAGAATATATTCTTCCATTATGAAAAAGTTTCTATAACACTGACAAGGAAAAGGGAATGACGAGACAGCTCCTCTGCAAGGAATGTTTTACCAAAGCTCCCAGCAGGGGACCACACAGACACAAGTGTGGGTCCACTTTAAGAAAAGTGCCACCTTTCTTACAGCTTGACTTGCCATATAAATGAATAGTCTTATCTGCTGCCGTTAAAACCATTTAATTCCCATTTTTCTAATTAATATTTATATCACTGCAGTGCTTTGAAGATTTTTACCTCTGGTTAATTCCTTATTCTGCCTGAGAGAGAGCTGGAAGCAATTATACTTCACAGGTGAACAATCTTATAATTACACAGCAGATAAAGCATTAGCATCCAGCCTTATTCACACCTTGGCAACCTCGTTTTCTTAACTAGATCTGCATGGGCTAACTGACTGCAGATTCCAGCTCTTATAAATCATAAGCATGACAGACAGACTGCCTGCTGCCTGGACATGATCTGGATACAGATTTCAGGCAGAACCTGCAATGCTGGATGCATGTTAGCAACTGCCACTGCAGGCTGTGGTTTGGGAACAGCTCTGCTCCAAGGCAGTTTAGCTCAGCACAGGCATGCGGGAATTTACAGGTGTTTTGCTGCAGAACAAGCTGTGCTTATGGGCTAGCAGAAATTGTTACAATGGTTTGGAGGACTGAATGTATGGGGAGAACTACTGAAGGGCAAAGTCATGACTGCCAGCTCTTTTATCTGCTTTGTATTTCCTCTCTCACTGTACACAGTTGGGCATGAACTTCAAGCAGTCTTGCTCTTCACTTTGTGCCTATTTGCCCAGAAAGTGCAAATGCACTAATGAAGGACGGGACTCTGTGTCACCCACCATCCTCTGGCAATGACAACACCTCTCGTGAGATTTTGCTGTTCTTATTTTTGTGGAGGTGCACTCTATTCCACAAGTGGGTTAACTGCTGTTTCTCAACAGTTAAAGGCAGGAAACAGGAATCCACATATAATGATTCTTTTAAAATACTTTTTTTATTATATTCATGATCCTGTGTTCAGTCCTAATCTTACAACAGCATACAGTACCAAGTAGGTAAAGTAGGTTAACTCACCAAAAGAATTTTTTGTGTGGGAAAAAAAAAATCATACTGGTTAACCCAATAGGATTTCCACACACATCTCCAGCTGAGCACTTTGAAAACCTGTCCGGTTTTGCACAGGGCTCTCACAGAAGCAAAACAAAAATCAGCCCTACATTCATAGCCATTTGTAGGTAAACCAAATGTTTTCCACTAGTCAAGCACTGCGAAGATAAAAATCGGGATGCACTAACTTCAGGAACAAAGTCTGGTTTGCATAGGTGTGTGTACTTAAATGGCTTCTAATATTTTATCATTGTTCACGAAATAAAAAAGCAACTTTAGAACATGGCAAGAAGAATAAAATCAACAGTTACCAATGGTGTTACCTAAGCCCTTGAAAACAAATACCCTAACAAACATTAAATGATGGCAGTATTTCTTCAGCAAATACGCTAGGATGGTCCAGCTGGCATGACCTGACACAGCTCAGACAAAAAGCAGATGGCCAAAAGGTCCATGTGGTTCACCACCCCAGTTCACCTTCAAAGCTGGCCACTGGACCTGCTGTTCAACACTGTGCAGGTCAGAGCTGACCCACTGATCTGCCCAGAGCACCCACCCCAGCACAGCAGCTTCCCAGGGACACATGCACAGCTTTGCTTTTTATGTCAGAAAAAACTTCAAGATGAGCATAGACAGGGTGATCCTCCAGAAGCTGGATGCAGTTAGGAGGTGTGCATTTTGCATTAACAAATATTAGCATTGTTCTGAGGAAGAACGATAGTGTTTCTGCCTGACATTTCTGTTTAAGTTTATCCAACTCATTGCCTATGCTCTAATTTTGGCATCACATACAGATTCCAGCTTTAGCACTTTACCTGTACTTAAAATGCACCTTTTTTTTAGTGAAGCTGCATTCTTGATGGTAACCATAGCAACACTGCCAAATACACTGTTTGACTAGCTGGTTTAATAACTGCCGGGGAAGGAAGGAATTAATAAGGAATTACACTGTTATTTACAGTCTACACACAGCTTCAGCTCATATGAGAACTCTTTAAAAAGCCTAGTTTTGATGGTACAAACACTGGTTTGCATTTCAGCAAAGAAGAGAACTTCTTCAAGTTTGAAAATATTCCGTGTTTGAATGTTTTTCTGGTAAATAACTGATCGAACCTGTATCAATCTTCTAGCTACATCTGTACTTTACAGAAGTCTCTTACCCCTGCACTGAAGATGCTTTCAACACTGGCCCCTCTGTAGCAAATTGTTGTGCTAAATTCATAGTTCTCCTCTTTGAAAGAGAAATAGATATAAAAAGACTTGGTGTCTACAACCAATACTATATGAACATGCTGTGTTTAATCACAAGAATTTGCTTAGCACATGAAAGTCTGTAAAAAGTCCTCGGGTGCTGGACAATCCTAAAAAATGCTCACAAAATCCATGAAAAGTTGCAGACAAACAAAATTCACAATACATTTTTTCAGTGATTTTGAGAAGCTGAGAGTTTAAAGAAGGCTTTTTTTTTAGAGCAATGCTTCTACTCATAAGTACTATTTTATTAAAAAGTTTGATTGCCATCATGAAGGATGATGAATCTCTAAGGAAGAACAGTAAGAGTCCATCAAAGAAAGGTGCAGGAGGACAGGACCAGGATTTGGCAGGGGTTTTGCTTAGTAGAATTCTAATGTTACTACAACAAAGGTATAATGACTCACCATAGGACATAAAAACTAAACTTAATATAGAAAAAAAGTATTACTTTGATGCAGTTTCCTCTATATTGTACTAAAACATGTTTAAATAATTATTCCCTAAAAAAACCACAAACAAAAAAACAAGCAACACCACCAAAACCCCAACAAAATGCTACTTTTTCAGTAAAACAGATAACTGATGAGATATAATTTGCTGTTACTATTATGTCAGATTAAGAAAATCTTATTGTAACTCAGAGTGTGTTTGCTGTCTGATTGCAAAGTGAATACTCACACACAAACATGAGTCTACCCAGAAATCAAAGCAGACACCAGGAAGCAGGCAGGACTCTGGCTTGGTGAACTGCTGTATTTTCGAAGACAAGGGCAGGGACTTCCCACACAATCTGTACAGCTCCAGCCCTGACACACCTTCTCAAAAGGGAACCTTTGCTTGCGTAGCTTTTCGAAGTTTTCCAAAATCATCTTTTTAATCGAGGACCTTTTCAATCAAACTGCCAGCCTCTAGATCCAAAAATAGCTCAGTGCACAACCTGGTAACAAAATTCGACTGCCATGGTAATCAGGGATGATATTTCTTTGAAAGCACTGTACAAAAAGATGTATCAGGACAGACACAGAATGAAGCCTGCTATATGCCAAAGAAGATATATTTGCTGTTCTTACATTTAAGAGCATTACAAAACATTCCAGATGCTCCCCTTCATTTACATGAACTGATTTTCTGCTACACACACTCCCCTGCTACATTCATTCTAACATTGTACCACAGCTGTCTGCTTCCTTGGTGTGACCTGCCACTTCCTTATTTTCTTTAGGTTAACTGAGAACATAAAGTACAGTAAATACATCCTGTACTCTGAGACCCATACAGTGTCTAGAAAAGAAGAGGGTTGCTTGTCTGAATTTTACTGTATATACACCACACTACTCCCCTCCTCTAAAATGGGAGGTTTGGGCATAACTTCTTCCTTTTCACCATTTTTTTTTTTTTTTTTAATCGGCCTACATCATCTGTGCAATGCCATGGAAGTTCGCTCTTTGCCTCTTCTGGTGGGTTCTTCTGTTTCTGAGATCTGACTTTGACTTAACTAGGAGAAAGGAGGGTGGGCTAGAGTATTTTCGTTAATACTTTGCATTTTTTCATTCACAATAATCTCATGTACACGTCACCCAGCTACTGCATGGTGGAGTTTTTGGCACATAGCTTGTAGGAATTTTTCTCTTTGTAGATGGTCAATTCTATTGGATTTTATACACAAAAAAAAGAGATACATACATTAAGAGCTAGCAGTATGGATATTTTTCATGCTGTTCTGCTATGCAACTTTCTTTCAGGGCCAAAATCTGCACCCTTACACTTACTACAGCAAGTTTTGTGTGCTTCTAGGACAATATACTATTTTCTGCATTCTTTATGGTAAATTTCTTATCAGATGAGATCTCAGTGAAGGTAAATGTCCACAAATGACTCAGCTGAGACCACTAATTTTTCCTTTTTGATTTAACTCAAACAAAATTCTTCAAAGGTGAAAACTTACTGTGCTAAACCAGTGTCTCAGACATACTCCTCTGATTTGCAGAATATGCTATCAATATCATATGACAGATCAGAAAGACGGTAATTGAAGAAACTGCAGTTTAAAAACCGAAGTGGCCTCAAAATGTTCCAAAATAAAACATGCCTAATTTTAAATGTTATTTATGTGAAGCTCTTCATATGTTTAGCAAATGTACTACATGCTGTAGGAAAATGCCAAAAGAAGTTTAAAAATAAACTATTTTTTTCCTCCAATACTATACGAAAACATCATCAATCATCAAAAATATGGCCTTGTTTTCTTTAGAAAGAGTGCATCCCCATTTTACTTTGAAGCCTATTACAATCTGCTATATATTAAACACTGTATAATACATGGAGTTAGGCGAAGTTCAATTTTTTTTCCCACATAAAAAGAAACGTTGGTATTTCAACGTTACTTTTCAACCTGTATTGCAAAAGTAAAAAACCTGTAAAGCAAAACTTTTTCATGCAATTAAAATTTCCTAAGATGCATCTGTTAAAAAACAGTTCCATTTTTTTAATAAAACAAAATTTGTCAGCATCCCTAACTGGAATGAATCTATTCTGAACCAAATCAAAGTTTACTATAAGTCAGTTTGACATTAAATTGCATTTACATATGGTTCCATAGCACAGTAATGAAAGTAGTACAGCACTAAAATACACACTGCCAAAACAAGAAACATATACCAGTGAGGGACTGTTCTGTACAAGCTCTGCACTTAACTCCTCTTCTTGTATGCATTACCAGACAAAAGTAATAATATACTGGACTTCAAATTGGCTTTTGGTTAAGTTACTTCTTATAGTCTTAAATTTGCACGATCTTTAGGTGTATTCCTCCTTTTATTCTTATCCAACAGACTAAGCTCCTAGACTGCTCTACATCTTTTACAGGACATTTTAGTCACATGATGCCCTTTGCTCTTCTGTTAAAAAGAAATCAGAGTGCATCTTAAAGGGAGTGGGTTTTTTAGCAAGTCAAAATTTCCTCAAAAGAATGTTCATTTTGCAGGAGCTTTACTTCTGTGTGTAAAAGTTATTTTTAATGTTAAACTACCGACCAGCTCTTGCAAAAAGGCTTGTCTGTTCTACTCAATATATATTTTTTGGTGTAAATAAGTAACAGAAGGTATTATAATGAAAGGTTGATCCAAGTATCTTCATGGCAATGGAGAGATCTCCAAGTATGTGTGTGTTTATGTGGCAAGGGTTTGGCAGTGTGGGGGCTACAGGAGTGGCTTCTGTGGTGCAGACCATGGTGAGGCACCTGTCCCCCTCCAGCCCATGGAGGTCCACAGTGGAGGAGAGATCCACCCACAGCCCATGGAAGACCCCACGCTGGAGCAGACGGATGCCCAGAGAAGGCTGTGACCCCAGGGGAAGCCCATACTGGTGTGGGTTTGCTGGCAGGACTTGTGACCCCACAGGAAACCCACACTGGACCATTCTCTTCCTGAAGGACTGGACCCTGTTGAAATGACCTATGCTGGAGCAGAGGAAGAGCGTGAGCAGGAAGGAGCAGCAGAGACAACCTGTGATGAATTGCACGGTTCCCATTCCCCATCTTCCTGCACTGCTGGGGCCAGAGGAGATAGAGAAAGTTGGGAGTGAAGTTAAGTGCAGGAAAAGGGAGGGGTGGGGAACGTCTTTTATGACGTAGTTTTTATTTTTCATTACCCTTCTCTGATTTGATTGGCAATAAATTAAAGCCATGTCCTCAAATTGAGTCTCTTTTGCCCATGACAGTAATTGCTGAGAGATTTCTCCCTGCCCTTTTCTTGACCCACAAGCCTTTTGTCATCATTTTCTTCCCCCGCCCAACTGAGGAGGGGAGTAATAGTGACTGGTGGGCACCTGGCATCCAGCCCAGCTCTATCCACCATGTTCACAGAAATATTCTCAATAAAATGCACAAAAGGAAGGTCGTAGCCTTTGTTCTAGGCATCCAATTTAGGTAGGAATCACAGAAACACAAGCCTAAATATCCTACAGATTTGAAAGAAACAGAAGCTAAATTAAATGCTTATACTGCTGTAACACACTGAGTGAACGATACTTTCTCTACATCGTTTTCATGCTAGGTCTCAATAACAAATACATTCACATGAAGACAAACAACTGGCTGCTGCCTTTTTCTTAGCCTGCATGGAAGTTTCCTCTGCACACAGTGACTAGCTAGGGGATTGTTCTAAGGCTGTGAACAGACCATTTACCTGAAAACTGACACATGAAGTCACACTGGTCCAGAATAATTTTCAAGGACTATTATTAATTTTGTTGGTTTGAAACAACTTCTCTGAACCAGAGCTATAGTAAGATGATAACCATCTTTTTATCCATCTCTCAAAAAGGGCATCACTAAGATAAATGGAAAATTAATTACATGCCCTTGGGTGAAGGAAAGTATTAATGCTGGTAATGTAATGAAAGTTTACAAATTCAGTTGTTAATCCTAAAGTCTTAAAGCTAAGCACTGCAAAGGTTTTCTGCCACACTTATGATTGCATCCTGTGACTTACATGCTTAATTACCAGCTCAGCCATAATGCACTATAAATACACTGTCTTTCAGAGAGCTTGTTAGGTAACAATGGGAAAATAAACAAACATAGCTCAAACAGTTTCTTAAACAGAAGAGCTCTTCAACTTGCTCTGTTCTAATCAATTCACGAGTACTGTTCATAGATCATGCGTGGATCAGATATTTACAAAAGGCAGCATAATGAAGCCAAGATGTTGTTTACACCAACACTAGAAACAAATGATAGCAAGAGTCACGAACCAGCAGAGGAGCTGGTTTACAGCTTCCTATCCATACATTTTTCTAGTTACACAGTTCCTAAAGTGGTTTTTCTTGTGGAAAGTCTATCATCAATCAAATGGAAAATACTTCAACATTTTCACAAATGGAAACACAATAAATGTTATTTCTGAGTATGAGAGCGTATCACAAACAATAAATGCAGTGTCTTAGAGCTAAAATAGCAAACAAATATAACTAATAAAAACTTGTTTAGAATTAAAAAAAAAAAAACAGTGGAATGTCTATCTGGTCAATGAAAGGATGTTCTTTCCCACTCCCACTGAATTTATCTATTTACAACATCCACATGTCCCAGTGCTTGAAACAAAAGATGGAGCCCCTTCAAAGAGCCTGGATGTGCCTCGATCTCATAATATCTATGTGTCAAAGCAGTATTGTTATATTCTATATAGTCAGGAGCTGACCAGCTGGTAGGATATTGTGAACACAGCTCACCAAAAAATGAAGAGCTTTAACAAAACAAGAGCCAGAAGCAAGCCACAGCAGTGAAGAATTTGGGTTTCAATTGTTATTTTACTGTTTTACCCATTTCTCTTCCAAAAATTCAAAAGTGAATTTTTAGTGCATATTCTAAGTGCAGCACTCAAGAAATACGCCTGAAGAAAATTACAGTGAGGTAAGTTTCCAAATCCAGATGCCATATAGATGCATAAAACAGAAATTACATATGGCATGGAGAACAGCATCATCTTGCATATGATTTTAATGTATCATAGTGTAATGTGACATACAGTTAGCTACTAGTGATTTTAAATCTCATAATACTCAAAATATCTCTGTTCACATATAGTAATAAGGGCTATAATGAACATAGTAAGTCAAAATTACTAATGCACTGATTTTCATTTCTCCTTTCTAAACGCCGTATCAGTGAGAAAAAATAATTATTTTAAAAAATAAAACTTATCAGGAAGGCAAATCCATAGAATACTCCAACACCATCATTGTCCCTCCATTTAGGTCCTGTAATAATGAGAAGAGCAGATAAAACAGAATATGCCATACTGTGAATTGGAAAACCTGCAGAACACATCAGTAACAGACTGCACATCCACAAGATCAGAAAAACAGAGACCAAACTGTAATATTATCTCATTTGGCGTTCTGGTTTGAGCAACCATCTCCTAGAGAATGCCTATTCCTTCACATACTTGTCCATTGCCCTCTGTTCACAAAATGCAGCCCAGATAACTAGATGAAGTCCCTCACATAACCTTCAGAGAGGCACAGCTAAATTAGGCCATATATCAGAGCATATGAAGACAGCTTTAGCACAATGAACACTGGAAAATGTCTCTGTTATAACAAGAGGTAAGGAGAAAGAGCTCAAAATTTCTATGCCCTAACAGTGAGCCACTTGGTTCATCTCTCTCTGAATACTAAACAGGTTTTGGAGCTCAAAGACTACAAAATTTCTGTGTGATAAATCGGCAATTTTAATGGGGGCCTTTTTGTTTAAAATGTTTATTTTTTCAAATAGTTTAAAAAATCATTCTCCTCACCAGTGACTGAACATAAGCACTATTGTCAGTAGATGTGGAAGAATAAAAAAGGAAAAAGTGTATTCAGGAAAAAAAAACCCCACAGCATTAATATTAATAAGTTAAAATTAGACACAGTCTGACCTTGTGAATTACCCAGGAGATCTGATTAAGTGCAATCAGATTCCAAGCACTATAATGCTGGGAATACTGTCTGACCTAAGAGCTTTTCTCATCATGAAATGTCAGCAATAATGACCTCAAGCAACTTCACCCTGAATTTGGTCTGCCTTTGATAAAATACCATGATAGATCCACGAGGTAATAGTAACTTACAAGCTTACAGAGTCTTCATCATTAAGCATGACATTTTTCCTATACAAAGTGCCAAACTGGAAAGAGAGGCCAAAAGGTCACAATCCAAGGAAGAAGCCTTTCAAAAGGCTTTCTTTCAGCAGAGGGCTGCTGCAAAGCCAGTGCTGCTAATGTGACCCACAGGGGCTCTCTTCAACAAGCCTGATGGGACAGTTTTAAAATGAGCAGTTAAATGCCTGTGGAGATCCAGCTCCCTAATTATTGACTGACCTACGTATTTTTGACATCAGTTATGCCCCCGAGAACCTGATTTGACAGGTAGTTAAAAGCCTATAGTTAAATAAATTCTGAAATAGCCAAGACAAGCAGACTGACTTCCTAAGAAGATTAGTTTCTTCTTTTCATCAGAATATATTGGGAACTGTGTAAAAACAAACATCATTTTGAAAGAACAGAACCTTGCAACATTTTGTATGCCAAAGAGGTAATACATACACACATATACCACAGTCCAAAAAGATCTTAAAACATATAAAATAATCTGTGCCATGACCATCTGTTGATCAGGATATGTTCATAGGCAAGGGCTGGCCCTCAAGAAAAATGGCAATTTCAGTTTAGTCAACCACTCACTGAAAGGCACCATGGACATTTGTAGATGCAATGCTCATGTTCTCTTCAGCTGATGCTGGCAACTATTTTAAGGTTAGAAAACTAACTAGAGGGTGCTTTGTAGCAATGGGAAGAGTAACTCAATCCACGAGATTCAACCTGTCTTTGAAAAAAATTCACACAGACTTGCTTTTGCCATAATTGTTTTTCTACTCTCGTCTTCACTCTTTCATTGAACCTCTCTCCAGAAGCCAGAAGGATGAGGTGTCACATTACAAAGTAAAAGGCAGAAAAAGACACTTACAAAGTTAAACATTGAGTCAAACAGGGAGGCAAATATGTGTTCTAAGATGGAGCAGAATGGGGACTTATCCTAGCACAGTACAGAGGAAGATTAGAACAGAAACAGAGAAGAAATGCGAGGATGAGCATCTTGAAGGGTGTTTTATTGCTCTTCAAGAGTACGCCCTAAGCATGTGATAAATTCAGATATTTTTGTAAAAAAGAAATGTTTTTACTATTTCTTACAATGATGAATAGATTTAGGGTTGAAAATAGTGGATAAGTGGCATGCTGCTTGTCCTTCATTGTACTGGCATGTACTATGTTTTCTGTTCTTCTGCTTATTCCAGTGAATGCAAAGATTTCATGTTAAACCTAAACCCTCCATCTCCCTCTAGAATTTCTTTCCATCAGAATCTAAGTTTCACCTGTATGACATAACTCCAAATATAAAAAGCATCATCAAGGAAAATACACATCTTTTATGATTATCATCTTTCTAAATCATGGACTCCTACAGTACCTGTGGATGTATCCACTGTGAAAAAAGAAGAAAATTCTCCTGGGACCAGTTCATATGTGACAACGCCAAATATTCCTGAATCTCTGTCTGTGGCAACAACATTAATGACTTCTGTTCCCGGCTGTGTGTGACTGCTGATACTTGTCACATAGACGTCTTGTTCAAAAACAGGTTGATTGTCATTGATATCTTCTATCTCGATGCGAACAAAAGCTTGGGCACTCAGACCACCCTGTTGGACAAATAAGAAAAAAAAAAAACAAAAACAAAAACCAAGATAAATTTTAAAAACAGGATGGTGCACAACTGGCTTCAGTCCATCATTAGGAAATGGAACATGCTGCAACAATATCGATCAATGAAAACATCCATTAAAAGCAACTTACAGTATCTGCAATACCCCAAAAGATTGCACACAAGCAAGCTACGTGCTCAGCACACCACCAACGGGCTGATCAAGCACATAAAGAAATCCAGCTTCTTGACAATGATGAGGCCTGAACACAAAGTCCGATTTGTTAACGCTAATGAGCACTACACATGTCAAAAACCGTGCTAGTCTAACCTCACATGCTTCTGCTGACATCACCAAAACCCCACTTATTCCTTCACAGGTAAAAGTCAGGGCTTTATGCCCCAGAAAGACATGCCCCTCAGGTGACTGTGGTGCTCCAGTAAAGCAGGAATAACTTCTCTCTAGGAGTCTTTCAGATGTAAAGGCATGAACATCATAACTGTGAATACGAGGCTTTTTTGACCAGGAACACCAACTAAAAGCAGTGCAGGACAGCCAAAAGCTGACCTGTCAGGCTGCTGCCTGTGAGACCTATCCTCAATTTACTGACAGATGCCCAACAAAAGCCCACTAAAACACCACATGGGCAGCCACAGGACTACATTTAGCCTTGCTCTGGAGTGAAACTGGAGAAGAAAGGAGCAAGTGCAAGCTGGCTTATCAGACTATGCTACAGAAAAAATACTGATTTGTTATGACAAAGCACAGAATTTTGTGACAATCTGCAAAACAGACAGTTCTGTGGGTGCTGAAGTGTAGACTCCACAGGCACTTTAGTGAAACTAATGGCAATTTACTTCTCAGAGGCACTACCTTGTACCTGCTGTGGACTCCCTCCATGAGTTTGGAGGAGTTAGTATTTCCAAGATTATTTTACAGCCATAGGAAGTACAAGCATCTTTAAAAGAAAGCAGGTCCACCGTGGCAGAGATAACAGTGAACGCTGAGGCACAGGCATGTTCAGAGGCACAAGGCAGCAGAGGCATGTACAGCCTGCACGTGCTTTATGCAGCACATTAAGACACAGATGGAAGAAGAACCCTGAGCTCTTCAAAGTCACACTGAGCATGCTGTGCTTGTAGCAGTCACTGACAGAAACTGCTGACACAGATCAGATGTTCATGCATACACATGACAAACTATGCTGAGCTAGTGTGAACTGAGTTTTGCAGTCACAGTGGCTACGATACAAAGAAAACCAAGCCAACCCAAAACCAACTATGTTGCATATTTCTGCAATCTAATTCTTCATGTCAATTATTTTTAAACCTGACCGTCATGAAACTATCCAACGATTCAGACTGGATACAAGTCCTCTAGACTTATCCTGTCACATAACAATCACCCACAAAACTATTTTTGAGGGTTTGCTCACGTTCACAGGTTCAGACTTATTTTTGGAAAAAAAAAACTACTATCAGCATTTGCTTCCACATTTTCATGGTGATTTTTGCTTTGTCCCGGTTTTGTCTTTTCTTCCGTGTAGTAATGTTAACTCTGTTGGGTGGCAGTGACATTCCCATAAAGGCTCGAGTACGTGGAAAATTAAGATGACCTTGTGCATTATGTGTCTGTGTTTCACCCATAAACGAGGAGATCTATCCCACATCCTCCTAGTGTGCTTCTGAAGAAAATAAGGCATGGCATGCTTCCAGGGCTCACGCTGCTGCACAGGCAGCCAGCAGCCAGGACAATTTGCCTGGGGACCAGGACTCTGAAGGGTACTGAACTGGCATCAGCCTACAAGTTACTGGAACTTCCATGAAACTCCATGCCAATATGGAGAAATGGAGATGGCAGTGAGCCCACTGCCAACACCCCCACTTCAGGGCAAGCTCCTTCCCCAGTACCTTGATTTCCATGGTAAGGAAATCTCTGCACAGGAGCTAAAAGGGAGGGCAGGGGAGGAGAGGGAATGTGCTTTGCTCACTGTCAGGAGATACTCTGTCTCCACGGTTTTCAGGTTCTTTAGAACAGAAATAAGAAGTATTTTTAAGGGAAGAGGACCAGGGAAGAAGTAAGGTCAAGAATAAAAAGCATCTAAAAAAAGAGGGTTGGAACAGCATAAAACCAAACTCACAAGACCTTGTGTTAAACTGTTTCTTTTGAGCTTCATTAGTGATAAACAGACATGAAAAAATCCCAAACCCCAATCTTCAGCCAATTTGTATTAATGCTATGGAGTTATGTAAAGACTGCAAAGTCTTTTGAAATTGATCAACTCTAAGTATTCAGGGAAATCTAATCTCTCAGAGGATAGACCAAATTTTATGATGGAGACAGAACCTTCTTTTCCCAAAGGAGCAATGTGTACCTTAACATGTAAAGTATGATATTTACTTAATAACTTATGATATTAACTGGTTATGGCCCAATTCTTGCTCTGACAACTGAAAATAAGTATCATCCCAGTTGAGAAGGAACAAAAAGTCCCTCTGTTTCTAACAATGTGGATATACTTCATCTACTCAGAAGCAAGCAAAAAATAGATCTTCCAAAATATGAAGGCTGACTTATATGAAGTCTATTGCTGACAGAAAATTACATTTGTCAAACCGTGTTAACAAGCAACAGAAAGACACAGCTGCTCATTTTAAAATCCCTTATCTCAAATGTTCAAGTATTTTTAACTACTGTTGTACTTTCTGATGAAACAAAAAGTCGCAATTACAATGACTTCTCTGTCAGAGTCCTGAGAATTGTCTCCCTCGTGGAAGAAAAAGGGGACATAAACTACCATCAAGTCAAAATAACAATTAATGTTTTCTTTACTTCAGGAGGATCAAATTTGTGTGAATATCTAAAATACACCTCTTTACCAAGTCTTAAAGAAAAACAAATTACCCTGCCTTTGGCAGGTGAAACTCTGGGTCTTAATAAGTAGAAGTGATGCTATTTTGAGTAGCTGTGCTGTAAAATGCTTAAAACTCCATCAAGACTTTCATCACAGCCTCCAAAGTTTTTGTCAGTGAACCATGCTGTCAAATATTTGTCCCAAACTGAACTGTTAGATACAGAATCTCTGACATAAAGGCTTTTTTTAATAAACCTAAAGGATATGTCATCTTGAAGTTGTAATGCTGCCAAAGTGGAGAGGTATCTCCAATTATTTCAAAAGCCTTAAGTTCTTCAGAAGCTTTGCCTGTGAGTGTCAAGTGTTTAGGTTTCAATCGCTCCAGTGTAAAAGACAAAATTGGATAGGCAGGGTGGATTACCAAAAAGCAGGAGACAAAGTATCTCTATATGCAGAAAGGCAGTAAGAGAGTCACTAACACACCTGCTGATGGTGTACTGAACCTTTTGCAGTGACGATGTAGCAGCTGAAAAACTCCAGACCTACCATTTCATATAGAAGATACAAGGATACTTCTTTTCATCTTTGCTTAATCAGGGAGAGTGCTCCCACAAGCTCTCACAGGATGTTTATTTAACACCAGTTTAACAGAAGCTGTTTTCCACCTGCCTCTCCACGGGCTCTTGTGTGCAATTTAAGTTCACTCCTTACATTTTCTACACAATGCATAAAAGACATGACTGACAAGCTCAAAAGCCATGTAATGGAGTAGCCAGGAACAGGTGGAGGAAACTGATAGTTTTGCTGTAAGATAAACTGCACACCACCTGGAAAATGTCACTTTCTTTTCCTCCTCATTTCTAATTAACTGTGTTATTTTCTTTCCTTTTCATCTCTCTACCCTCCTTTGTCACAAGTGACCCTTTATTCTTCCTCTTTCTTTTCTGTACACATTTCTCCCCTGATCATAGCCTCTGCTTTGAACACCATCCCTAACATCTTTAATCCATCAAAATCAGCAGCAGAATGTCAGGAAATAAATATCCTACTACAATTCTGCTTTAAAGGTGAAGAGTTGATCAACACAGGTTCACGTGCACTGAAAATTTTGAAAAGCTGATACTGAATTTAGGTGCTTTAGTATTTAGGTGTCAGATGGGCAAACTTCTAGAAGATAAATCAATGGGATCTACAAAGTGCTGACTTCCACTGAAAAGATCAAGCCTTGCCTGTCACAAACGAGGCAATCAAAAACTAAACCTTTCTTCCCATTATCAAACTTCTGAAAACACAAGGTCCCTAAATGAAGATAAATGACAGAGCAATTTAAAAGTTAAATACCTTATAGTTTCAATGCTTTGGCTATTTTCCTTTAACCTGAGGTAAAAAATTAGGGCATCAAGCTTTTTTCGTGCAAACATATTTTCTTTCAGATTTTCAAAACAATCTTCTGTACCAGACTGAGTATCTTAGAAACTTTTCAGAATTTCACTGCTATTGTCCAGCTCTCACATAACCTTTATTAAGGATTAATCTTGATATTCCAGAAGTGTGTATGTGTTCTTTACATTTATACAACTTCAAAACAGGTGAATGAGAGGAAAAATGAAATTATGAAGTACAGCAGAATACATAATTTTCTGCTGTTATACATTGCAATACAGACCGCATTACTCTTCAAGGTTTGGCTATCTGTACTCAAGTATAAATTTTGAAGGCAGAAATCACATACCGGTGAAATTCCAAAATGGTCACATAGACCTACCTCTGCTATAAAAACTACAGGCACCATCCTGGAAAAACCCACCCATATATTCTTACATTAAAATCATGGAATGATTTGAGTAGAAAGGGGCCTTTAAAAGGTTGTCCAGTCCAAGCCCCCTGCAATGAGCAGGGTCAAGTTACCAGACATTCAAAAAAGATTGATATGAAAACAAACATACAAATATATTTATTTACTTTTGTCTCCTCTAAAGAAATCTATAAGGAAGAAAAGGCACACAGCTAAAAGCAATATTAATAAAAGAGAATATTTCTGTAGTCTGTGAAATAAACACTGAATTGTGACAGCTGAAGAAAAAAAACCAGATGAATTGCTTAATTATTACACATATATGCGAATTCAACCCTCAAGTGCTGCATTCTCAAAATGAATTAATTAATACCAACCATCAACTGCAGCTATTTATGTTCATCTACTCGTGAATATGGAAATCATAGTTCACTAAGCTTCCTCAGTGTACAATAACAAAAATTACAAGCATTTTAATGAAAAATGCAGTATCTCAAGCACAACTGCATTTTTAAAAAGTCATATTAGATACACTCAGGACATTATCATAAATGCAAGTTTAATATTCAAAGTTAGAAATAAAGACTGCATAGCCTGAAATAAATGAGTTTCAATGTTTTTCAGGACAAATTGCACTGCAAAATGTGACCTGAACAACATTTTGAAAAGTGTCCTTATGTTAATTTTAACATTTGAAGGCAACCGATAACCTTTTCTTCAGCTTCTTAACAATTCATTATTAAGCTGAAGAAGGTAAAGACAAGCACAGAATTGGCCTCACATTGCAAATCACCACAGATTGCAAATCACCATGCAAATCACAAAATGAATATTTTGTAATTAAAATAATTAATAATTTTCTTCCATTATTTTTCTGGAGCTTACTACCAAAATTTTTTGTTACATGGCATCAGGTAAGCAAGGTGTCCATTCCCAGACATCCTAATACATTCCCACCACAGCAAATGTCTTCTCACTCCCTTTGCCAGAGATCTGCAATGGACTGTTTCAGGCACATACAACTACCCTGCCCTTGCTGTACCATGAATATCCACTTCCAAGCACCAGAGCTTGGTAAAGTGGGAAAACTTTCAGACATGCAGCTGCAGGGAGGCTGCACCCAGCCACAGCAGCAGCAGTGGCATCAGCCAGCTAGAAAGGACAAGGAATTTATCCAGGAAAGTTATTGTCACCCACAGTAGCTATGCAGTTCTAGCCCATGGTAATCTCTTACTACTGCTGCAGTAATCTTGCAAGCAGGGAGCAGAAGTAACTTGGAGTCCATTGGTTCCAATAGGAGAAGGAAAATCAGCAAGGACTAACACTTCCTAGAAACATTTTTCCAAACCTTGTTTAGGAGTCATTGGATATTTCCCAGCTAGTTTCATTAATTTTGGTAAAAATGTACAGTTCATGAATATAATTTTCTGCTCTCTTTAAGGAGAAGACATTTTATTCAAATTCATGCAATTTTTACATAGTTGCTACATTCTCATTTAAAAGTATACCAGACATCCAAATTTGCAAATGCATTCACAAATCTGGCAGTGTAGAAAGGCAAAACTTACCCCATCTGTAGCTTTTACTAAGAGATCATAAGTGGTTGGATCTCCTTCTCTGTCAATGTCTTGAGACACAAAGATCTGACCAGTGTGTGGGTCAATCTGAAAAGCTTTGGATTTTTCATAAAAATTAAATCCATCGTAAAGAGAATACTCAACTTCTCCAAACTGGTCAGCATCTGCATCTGTTGCTTTGACCTGCAGGGAGACAACAGAGATAAAAAGGAAGCCAGTGAAACTATTACTCATTAAAACTAAGTGTCTGTGATTTTTGAACCTGTTTGTGTCATAAAAGCACATGTGTATAACACACAATAAATACAGACACGTTCTGATACCTAAGCTGGCTGCCTGCAGTTTGTAAAATATTTCATCTACTGACAGTGTAATTATTTCACGACAGTTCCATTAGACCTGTCTGTAACATTACTCGTGTATCTGCCAGTAATCTTCTCAATCTTCTTCCTTTCCCATGACTGGAATAGCCATGCTCATTAAGCCATGTCAACAGGCCATACCTTAAGCTACTTCCCCTTCATGTTATCTTTACCTTATGAAAACCATGTCACATGTAGATCAGTAAAGTGCTGCAGGACAACCTTACCTAATGTATTTGATAAAAGACTCCCCAGATCTTAATTTAGTTTTCATTTGAAAGAGGGCTTGGTGACACTCATGCTTTTTGACCCACAGAAGGGTTGATTTAAAATGTATTTCATAAATACTAAAGTTTTGTACATTGCACCTTCAATTTTATTACTCTAAGATCTTTGGTAACGAGTGTTTTGTGCTGAGTTTGGTTCTTCTCTGGCATGTTCCATTGTGAAAGTTTTCATTTAAATTTAGAAACATTTTGGTAAAAAATAATTTATAAAAATAGGCATGCATTAAGAAAGCCAGTATTTTCAGTTCTCTAACCTGTCATTATTGGAGATACATAAAGAATTTCTCCTTCGCAACTGGTTTCCTTTTCTACTTTTTCTTTGAAAATGATAAATTCTGTGGGTTTTCCATCAGCCTGTCTGTACAAGCACAATGCCCAAAGACCTTAACAGAGCTTTGGAAACTCTAGTATCACAAAACCCAAGAGTCAGAATTGGTGGGAGCTCCCAGAGAAGACCTGTGCCAGCCATTGCCTGCACCTGACACAGGCTGATAAGGTGAGACCCACAGCCATTAACAACAGACAGGGCAAAGGTGGAGGTCTGCACGTGCCTGCCTGTACGGAAAACCATCTGGCACAGTTTTAGGAAGAGTTTCAAAAGAAACAGTCCAGGCCAGGGAGTATTCCTAGAAGTCAGTTTGGATTAGGTCATCCTGTTTGGGTGATATAAATTGATTTAGTTGCATGGACACAAGCTGTGCCAGGTCATTTGGCCTTGGGACCCAGAACAACCTTTGGCTGCTGCTCCTACCAGAACAAATGTGGCCATAAAGACCAGTCAGTGCCTGCATCACAAGCTCACTTTTTTGCCCACACAGGAATTGTTTTGGCACTAAGATACTTAACTTGGACTGAATTAAAACCAAATGAACAAAACATGCCTTGGGAAGGCTGAAAAGCATGGAAGTGGGGAAAGGGAAACCACATAAAAAATGCCAATTCAAATTATAAAGCTAAAACTTACTCTAGACAAGTTACATCAATCAGAATTTTAAAATGATAGCCCAAAAGATACACGTGTTACTTCAATTATTATTTTTTGCTTGTTGTGGTTTGGTTTTTGCTTGTTTTTCAGACTTTTCCACTTCTTCATGGAAAGCTCAAGATTTTTTGTATTTCAGAAGTATCACTGTGACTGCACCACATACTCCAAAGCATTTTTCCTCCCACAAGAAGGTTTTTCACAACGCCAGAGGCCATTATACCAGAGTTTCCACAAAAAGAAAGCTCCTTTAGGGGAGCCCTGTGCTCTCAGAGCCCTTCATGCCCTTTTCACGCCCTTGCAGTTTGCATCCCACAGCTGCAGCACAGGGTGCAACGTGTGGCCGCTCCTGACCTCGGTCCAACCACTCGTTCTGGGCAATTTAAAGGCAAAACTCCCAATCATGCACAGCTAAACAAAGATCCAGTCCTAAAAATGCTTTACAGCTGTATGTAAATCAAGTCTACAACATACTTATTTCTCCAGCCTCATACTTTGTTATTTCTGTCATAAAAACTAGAACAGAACATATATCTAGTGTGCTGTCAGTAATCTACCACCCCAATGTTATGGAACAATAATTCACTTAGCCCTTATAAGAAAAGTATTTCTATTTATTTCTTTCGCCTGAAATCCAACAGGGGTGACAGTACTGAAAGGTTGTCTGCCTGTGCCTACATGCAGTTACATGTGTAAATGCTAACATTTTTGTCTGCAGTTGAGCATGAGCGATTAATTACAGGTGAAATTTTGAGGGTATTGTTAGAAGTTTAGCTCATTATGTTCGGTGACTTGTTTTCTTTGTTGTAAATTATGCAGTCCTCAGACTTTGAATAGTAGATGCAAAGGCATAATGACTGATGAATTTAAATAAAAATGCTTCAGAGTTCAAGGCAATGCAAATGTAAAGGTCTAATTGTGATCAACTTCAATTACTATAATCATCTCTTAGGCAGCAGAACTAAGTGGCATCCATTTTTGCAGAAAAATACGATCCTTCTCCCCGTTCAAGTACCTCACATCCATTCAATTTCTACCTACTTAATAGTCCTTTTTTTAATCACTCAGCATGGAACCTTTGATCTGAAGAGGGAAGACCTGGAATTAAAAGTGAATGAAAGATTTCCTGTAGCAGACTGATCTGACATTGAATGGCACTACACTTGAGGTTGGGGAAGCTATTTACGATGATCATAGAATCATTTAGGTTTAAAAAAGACCCTTAAGATTATGAACTAAATGCAAGCTGATTTAGAAGGAGGAATTCAGTGAAAACATACTACCGAATTCAAGTTTTCTGACTCAATTAAAAGACCAAGTTATTGAAGATTTTAGAAATGAAAGCACACAGTAGTCACGGTCCAAAACATGCTGGGTTGGGAGAGCATATTGTGAGTACCCATCCTAGAGAGTATTGCAGCTGTTAGCTGCCAGAGAGCTGTGAGTTACAGCAGTCCAAACAGGAGGAAATGAAGGCAGCAGCAGGAATTTTCACAGTGGACTGACCAAGAGTGTTGTATGTTGGCAGTATCACAAAGGTGATAAGAGTTGAATGGATTTACGTGCCTTGAAGAAGTGGGAGGCGAGAGAGTACCATATATGTAACACCTCTGACAAGCCTAATACAAGATTGAAATATGGGAGAAAAAGAAAGGGGAAGAAAAGGAAGGGTTATGCCCCCAGGGCCTTTCTCCTTTCACTAAATATGTTTTCAGTGCAGTAAGTTGAACATTCAAGTTTTTAAGGAGTGTAAACTTGGGAGTAAGTTCAGGACAAAGTATTTCCCCAACAAACATTTTTAAAGCCAACAAGCGTCATGGTATGGATAGCTCCGGGCTGGACTTCTCCCGTTAGTCATGCTTCCTGTAGCTTTGGTCAGCTTGTACAACGTCTAGACTGCAAATCCGTCAGAGAAAAAGAAAGTTTCTTCTGTCCTGTTGATACTATCAATAAAGTGGTCAGACTGCAGATATCTTCTCAGGAGGAGAAAAAAGGAGGACCTAGATAAATGTGTAAAATCCCTGATCCATCTGTGTGATGTTCAGACAGACTAGTGCATGAGGAGAATAAATGGTGTGGAGCAATACACACCAAAGGGTGTAAGAAGATAAACAGATAAGATTCAACAGTTTTGGAAGCGCAGAAACAATCTCTTTGCATACGGAAAGAGGGGATGATCTCAAAAAAACCTGTGAAATTAGGGGTAATTAACCTCACCTAGATGCACACTTCAACCCTATAACACATGTCCAGGTTTGAATGGAGAAATGGTTAACTACTGTGGAAGCATCTGCTCTGCCAGACCTTTGTGCCAGGCCCATGGCCACAGAGAAGGAGGGGATCAGCCTGAGTTGGTGGCATGCTGTCAGCAAAATGTGACTGTAGAAATACTGGCAGTGAAATTACTGGTAGTTGAAATTTTTCAAGTCACTTGGGTGTAACTGTACGATAGATTGGCATGTGAGCTGCCACAATCACACATCATCAACTGTCTTCAAGTCAGTGCTCTGACTTACAACCCTAGTTAGCAAGAAGATAGCATATAAAATACAAACCAATGATCTCTACCTCACAGCTGCCTGAGGCAGTGCAGACAATAATGCTGACACCAAACCCGAAGAGGGTAATAAATACATTACTTTGGAATTTTATCTTTCTGCCTCAACACCCACGATTAACCCTCATCTCCCTAGTGCAGCAGGTTTAACACATGGAAATGGGAATAAAGCTGCAGATCCACTTGAAGTCCTAAAAGCATGAGCCTTGACTTCAAGAACATGAACTGTTTGCCTGAGGACTTAACAGCTGGTCCTTGAACAACAATTGCACTGACAACAGAAAAAGCCCCACTCTTCATTCTCAAACTGGGCTGCATCTGGAAAGCCACAAATCAAAATAAATACTGGAATTTAAGCTAATTATTCAACTGGCATTGATGCTTACTTTATCAACCACCACAGGTACCAGAAACTCAAAAAATCCTCAAAGAATAAGAAAATCCTTAGTCCTCATCCTTGCTCTGATGCAAAATATCTCCACTGTGCTGGTCAGCTCAACGGACTTGACTAATGTCAGTCGTTCTGCATTCTTTTGATATGCTGTAGGATGGAAACTACCACAGCTGAACAACTGACAATAAGCACTACACAGACACAACCTTGCTAACCTGTCCTCCAGCCAATGCTGATTCCCCCAGGTTACTCCAGAAATTGCCATCAGTTTTATGAAGGTTTTAAGAAGCAAGTCCCATCAAAACATTCAATAATTAATTCTCAACAACCTTTAAAGTGAAAGTAGAAAAGCCTAAATGCAAGCAAAGAAATAAGGTGGACACCTTCTGTGCTCAATGACAGCACGTGAAACGCAGTATTCACTGTAACCTCAACTGAACATTACATTTCTTAATTACGATAAGGCTTTTGGTTTTGGCCTTTGAAACAACTACATCTGTCTGGTTCTATTTTTTTTTTTGCTTGTGCCCCTATGAGTTGCACAGAAATGAACTACATTTACCTTCAAAACAAGGTAAAACTAATCCCACTTCAGGTATGAATCTCTCATAAAAGATCACACTGATTTTTATCTTCTTGATAATACACTGATTTTTATAACATTCTCTATCTTCCCCACAACAAATAAATCAAAGGAAACTTAATTTACGTGATGAACGATTATGAGATCTTAGCTTTTTGCCTTCTCTGCTCTTCTGTGTATCTAATTGATGACTGTGAACAAACCTGCCAATAAAAATCATTGACAGATCTTTGATTTACTGCTTTCAGTTAGTCTATAGAAAGCAAGAAAAATGAAAACCACTGGAGGAGAAAACAGCCTAAGTACATTATAGCGTCACGCATTCATTCTGAACACCAGACACCACTCAGCAAGCCAAGCGCAGATCCAGGAAGAACTAGGCATTTCAGTCGGCATGGTAATCTGCAATTCCTGCTCTGATGCTAGCCAGAGCCTGAATTCATTCCAGTTTAACGCAGCTACTCCTGACATGCCTTAAGTTTTGCTGCCATGCCTCCTGCAAAACAGCAGAAGCAGCTAGATCCCATTGAGGCTAGCCAGGATCCAGAGGTGTGGGAGGCAGGTCCAGCCTGGAATGCCTGACCTTATCACTCTTATTACACTGATAGGATCTGGACCACTACAAAATACATTTGTCAATGTCTGAATTCATAGCAAGCTGCTGTGCTGCTAAATGCCTACCTATCATATGGTAGGGTAGAGGTCATAAAATGTCTTTTTGGGAGTACAAAGCTTGAGTTCCAGCACTGAAAATGTCTGCTAAAATGACCATCTACTCGGTCAGTCTATTTAGTCTACATTGCCTTCCTTCTTATTGTGCAAATATAATCAAATAGAAAATAATTTAGTTTTATTGTCTACGTAAACTGAAAGAACAGAAATGAAAAGAGAACTTATTTCTGAGGAAAGAAAAAGGATTTAACATTTAATATTTGCAACTAGCAAATGTTTGCATGACTAAAGCCTTATTTAATCATCAATGTCAACCCCCCTACTTTTCAGTGAAAGCAACTCCATCCATTTGTTAATGCAGCTCACATACTCTGCTATAATTTTAGAGTTTATAGCATGCTAAAACCTTGCTACGTACAGTTAAGAGTTTAAGTACAAATCCATTTTTATTCATTAGTAAGCTACAGAGCCCCAAAACTGAATACCTCTGCCAAGCAACAGCAGAGCACAAAAATTTCCCTATTCTGTGCTAATTACATAAAGCAAGGAATGATGGGTTGAATAATTGAGAATATCTATCCCACAAATAAATAAATATTTGTACTGAATAGGTTATTTTAATGATCTTGCACTGGAGCATGTTTTAAATTTTGGTGGCAGGATTAATTTTAGAATTATATCTAGTAAGTTGTTTTAGAAAGTACAACTTAAGGTACTAGCTATCTTGTTTATGGCAACTTACTGCACAAAACAAATCAATAACGTAACTTTTATTAGTAGCATGTATTATAGCATTAATAAAAAATTAGTTAGAATAATTCCAATTTTGCTTAGATCAATTAACATCATTACTATATTTATAAAGCTGTAATGTGATATATTATTTAACTGAGCCTAAATGACCAAGGTACATATCCTGAATTTGGAGAATGTGTGTGACCTTAGAACATTAATGACAAATAATTGTTTCTATTTTACTCATGTCTCTGATAGACAAATTGCAGGAGGATGCTACAAAGGAGAGAAGGAAGAACCGTGTAAGTAGAAAAGCAACCTTGTACCCAGCTGCCCCTTCCTTTTGGCACAGTTTTGTGCAAATGGATTTTGAGTAAGATCAAGGAGATGATCCAATAAAAGCTAATCGTAAAAACTTTGTTATTGGTGCAACATTAGATTTCAGCCAAGTCAGTTCCTGATGCAGCTGACCCGAGGAAATGGTAAGAAGGTGGCAGGAAAAGTGCAGTCCAGGTAGAGCCTAAACCCTCTTTAAGCAGTGGCACAGTCTTAAGATAGGCTAAATCTGAACACTTACCCACATTTGTGCAAACATTTTCCAAGCCCCAAAACCAGTCTCAGCTGCTAATTCCTGCTGGCAAACCACAATGCTCCAACCAATATTCCTGACTAGACTGCTACAACTACTTATGGAGCTTTGTTCTGAACAAGATCACTAAGAGTAAAGGTCCATTTAAAGAAACAGAAGAAATAATGAAACCCAAGAAGCTTTATTTGTATATAGTCAGATTATTGAAACTTTTCTTTCCTAGTTCATTTCAGAGTCACATTAGAAAGTATCAGTGGGCAGCCAAGACTGAAAGCTCAAACTTACTTTGCTGTCAGACTGAAAGGATTTGTTATTGCACCTTTACAGTAAGCAAAGACTATTTAGGGGCTACCTAAATTGCCACTTACAAATACACTTGTAAATTGCTGCACTCCTTGAGTAAGTATGGTGGTCTAACACCAGGGAAAGGGTAGTATGGCAGGCCAGCTGGAGGCCTGCGGTCACTGGAGAAGAAACCTTTGAGATACCAGTACTTGTCCAAAAAGCCCTAGCAGAAGGTTAACTCAGAAAATGTACAGTTTTGCTCAAGTCCAGAGAATTTGTCAGAGAGGGTCAACCCAGAGGCCAGTCCCTCCCACACCTGTATTACAGCTGTGGGTATTCCATGCATTGCATGTGGGTGTTTGCCAGAGCAACGAGTTGACTGGTCACCACCTTTCCATAAATCAGGAAGGAGTCCTCATTCAAAAAAAATACCCAAAACAAAGCAGAACAAGCAAGTTGATCAAAGTTAGATTCTTTCGAATTCCTCATGGCATCAGCTATTTAAGTTTATTTATTTCTTTAAATAGTGGTGGGCTTCCTACTGCCCATACTCTTTTTTTTACAGATATTTACCTTTCAGACTGCTACCCGAGTCAACGAGTTAAATGACAATGGACTTATTTAATTCACCTAGTCATCCATACAGCCTTGAAAAACAGGTATTTCTATTTCATCCATTAAGAACCAGGTTTTTAGTGGCTGTAGCAAATGTACTGATGTAAGCTAGATTAAGAGCAACATCATTATCATCCTCATCATCATCATTTGTCCCATTTTGTTTTGATCAGCATGGTGAGGTTCAAGAGCACCACTCCAAGACAGGCTTTGCAGAACACATAAGCAAAGGAAGGAAAAGGCTTCTATCACTTTGCATGTCTAATGCTCTGAATCAGAATGCTCATTTAAACAGACTGCCAAATATTAACAAATATGAAATGCCTTCCAGAATCTCTTCAGAAAGCTGGCCTCTTCTGTCCTGTCTCCTTCTGAATATCTGTTAATGTGCTTATGTCCAAAACCACACTATTAACAGCATCTTCTAGCTTGGCTCTCAAAAATAGGGCCTGCACTACTTTCAGTTATTGCCTGTAAAATGTTGTGTCCCTAAGTGTTAAAAAGGAGAATAAACTCTCTCCTAAGGAAAGCATACATTTTGTGTAACTGGAATCTTATAAATCATGTCCAATTTGTATTTGGAAGTAAGCAGATGAGGGCTCTCTTAGTTCATTTCTGCTTTTACGGAAAATTTAAAACATGGCCAAACTCACAGCTTGAATATTGTATTCATAGCACTTGAGAAAAAATATTTTCATATTTTGTTCATTGTAGACTAAAAATTAGCAAGGAATCTTATGTATCTCCTAATACTTGGTGCAGAAATAAAGCCTGACACAAAGTATTGAGACATTTCCCTTCTCCTTCCTTCTAAATAAATTTTTCATATACACATCAATGGTGTTTTCTCTCTCCAACACTGCCTGTCTATATGTATCTATTTTTGCTCTACACAAGCCTCACACTCACAGAATTTAGAGGCTAGCAGAGGGCAATGTGCAATAATAAGCAATCCTCAGAAAGAACAAAAGTTACAAAACATGCAAATCTTAACCTCAGTTGCATGACATGAAGCGAAATCTGGGATAATGTCTAATAAAAAAAAGAATCCTTCAGTAATTTATTTGGTTTGAAATATAAAACCCACTGAGTGCACAATAAATGTAACTAAACCAGCAAGTTCTTCAATTTAAGTTAGTTGTACATTTTACAAATATGATTCAGATGGCCCAGCTTTGAATATGTGGAGGTGGCAGAGCCATTCCCTAAGAGGTAAAGGGTAGCACCTATGATCCATGATGTTTAAACAATGATATGCAGAAGCATGACAAAATCACCACCACTCTAAATTTAACCCAAGACAGAGCTTTTAAACACTCTCAACACCTAAAACTGAGCTTACCATAAAGTGATTCCCAATCCCAAACTAAAAGTTCTGATTAGCATTACAAGAATTACACTTATTCATACAACAAAAATTCTGTTTGGTGAAGGGCTAGTAAAATTCACCTGAAACACATTATCCTGCCAACTAAGTCATACACATCAATAATGAAAACAGTTGTGTGTACACACTCTTTCACAAGCTACAGATCTTCAAACGAATGCAGTAACATCTACATCATTCAACACACCATCACAGAATTATGGGGCCAGAAGTAGTCAATGCCCTTTTCAGACCAGGCTACATGTCTGAATGAAACCATGAGATGCACCTTTCCTTCTACAACCAGTCCCTGTTCATACAGCCTTCACGCACAAACCCGACTGCGTGGTGGCCACAAGACCAGCACGCTACATGTCCACAAGTCAGGATACAGAGCCAGACTGTGCACTGAGTGACTGATGTTTCATTTGTCAGTGTGAGGGATGCACCTCCATCAGATGGGAACCCAGGAGCAGGCTGTCCCGCTGAGCTGCACACACACCACACAGAAATGCCAAGTTAGTAAAGCTTCCAGGCCAAAAAAGTCCAGAGCCAACTAACAAGGCCAAAGAGAAAGGGTCATGAACCTGCAGCACAAGTGGATCCCTCCCCATTATAACACATGCATTACAAACTCCAATTTCTCCATTCGTCCTTTGTTTGTGAGTTCCGAGCATCTAAATAGCACAATCCAGTATCTGACAAACCTTAAGTCCTTTGCAAAATACACCACATAACTAAAGGACCATCATATGAGGGAATAGCTCAAGTCCATATACAAGCACAGAAAGTGGCTAAGTTTCATAGTGTAACATTTAAGGAAAGCACATTGTGTACTAGCAGCAATTTTTAATTAGTAAAAATAACAGATGGA
This sequence comes from Eulacestoma nigropectus, assembly GCA_013397775.1. Taxonomy (NCBI): domain Eukaryota; kingdom Metazoa; phylum Chordata; class Aves; order Passeriformes; genus Eulacestoma; species Eulacestoma nigropectus. The sequence continues at coordinate 617,863 of VZTE01004632.1, read as the reverse complement.
TTAAGTTCTGGGAAGGAAATGAGAGGGGCTGATGGTGTAAGTTGGCCACATCAGTGATGCAGACAAAAGCATCCCTTTCATTTGATAAGGAATTCTCATCCAAACAGGACACTGGAGTCCTATACTGTTCCTATACTTCTTGCACAGCAGAAGTCAGCTGTTTTAAAGTGGGAGATGATGAAAATCAGATGGCTAGGTCCATTTGCTCAGCTCCAGAATTCTCCAAAGTCTTTTGTTTTCTCTTAAGAAAAGGAAATACTCTGTTCTGGGAACTGGTTCTGAACATTTTGGATTTAGCCCCTTTAGTGATCAAAACAGTTAACTGGAATGAATTTCAGCTTCAGCGATCAGAAGAATGAGATGGTGCTGGCAAGTAGAGGAATTCTTCAGTATCTGCTCTTCAGAAACAAAAATTAGAAACATAGCAACTCCAAAAAGAAGTATATGTCCAACTTGGTATATACAGAGTTTATACATCCATAATTTTCAGGAGGGTTGAGGCCTCCCTGAATATCCAGACAGTGTGTCTCTAATACTAAATCACTTTATCACATGTACTGCCTTTAGACAACCCATTCCCTATTTCCTCATTACTTTTTTCTCAAACTAATGGATGAGTCTATTTGAACCACAGTGTTTAAACTATAAACAGACCAGATATTCTGATTAAACCGAAAGGATCCCTGCAGTTTTGTCACATCTATGTGCTAAATTTGTAGCCATTTAATTTCCATTGTTCTGTAATGTTCCTCCATTTTCTGGAGAAGCTAAAAAGACATATAAGAATAGCAAACTGAGGAATAATGAGCTTCTGCTCTCAATTGCTTCCATCTTTCATGCATATTATTGGTACCTGTCCATGATGTTAGTTAGTCTCAGTTGCCTTTACTGGAACTTTTCACCGTATGGCCAAAAAAGTGGCTTGTTTTTTTCCAACCTCTGCCATGTCATTTCATCCCTAGCCCTGGTCCTATCCCTTCCCACACCTCCTCAGAGAGTGGCAGCTCTCCCTCACCAGCAGCTATACAGCAGACACACAGCAACAGTCTTTTAATTTAACTTTTTAAACAGTTTCTTGCTGAGACCTGGCTCCTGCTAAATAACAGAAATGGGAATCACAGCAACTAAAGTTTCACAACAGAGCTATTGTATTTCATCCACACAAGGGACCCTGGAGAGAATACAGTAGAGAGATGGGGATATCTGGGCTAGAGTGTGTACTCTTTCCACTTCGCACCACTGGTTTCCACTTTGCTTGTAAATACGCCAGCATATTTTATTCTCAAGATCTCATTCCACTACACAGAATCAGAGCTTGTTTCCTAGTTTATCTCGCCACATTACAATCTTATTCTTTCCCCCTTCCTGCCCAAGTGAAGCTGTAGCTTTTGAAGGAACATTATAAAGATATAAAACTTCCAGCCTGGAGCAGAGCAACTGAATCTTTAGTGCAGGACCTGGTTAGTGGACAAAGGTCCAGTGCCAGAGTCTGAAGATCTGAAGAACAGGATGCAAGAACTGCATGGCCGACAAAACTACTCCCTTCCCCTCTCCTTTCTTCTCCTCCATGAAGGACTCAATATAAGTATAATATTTAAACAGGCTAATAACCAAAGGTCAGGGTTTTATTATTTCTTTAAACTCTTCTAAATGAACTGTCTTTACTTGTGTTAAATCCATAAATGTCCAACTTTTCTCCAAAGAAAACCCCTTGCCAAGAAAAGTCATGGCTACAAATTTTCTTCCCAGGAAGAATGTTCTCATAATTTTTTAATTTATGCCTTTTCAATTTAATGAAGTATTTTATGTTGTTAGACAAGGAGCGAAAACCTCCTAATAGCTACACTGAACTATTCAATTATTTCATAATTCCTTTACTTAGTGTCCCTTTGTTCATCTTTTGGCCAAGATAAACAATACCAGTCTTTCTTTTCTCTTTCCCATTTCTGAAACAGGAAACACTTGACATCAGTCACAGCTTGTGCTGGGAAGCTGGGCTAATGTATCTGCAGAGCACTAAAAAAATCTATCTCCTTCACGAGTATGAAGCCAGCATTGGTCAGCACTGCAGAAAAGGGAAATCTCAGCCTCTGACAGTGTCCTGGAAAATAATGGAGCAGTACCAGTAAAGATCCTTTTCCACAGATAATTACCTACCAATCCTTGATATCCATCCATGCTTTTGTCCACAGGAATTGCAGTAAGGTCCCTTTCGCCTGTAGGAACATTGGTAATGACTAATAACTAATTTCTGCTAATGATCACTTAGTCATGAAAGTTGAAAAGTCCCTAAGTGATCTCTTAAAGAAGTGACCTCAACAAATCACAAAATATTCTGAGTTGGAAGGAACCGACAAGAATCGAGTCCAGCTCTTAAATGAATGGCCCATACAGGGATCAAACCCATGACCCTGGTGTCATTAGCACCATGCTCTGACCAACTGAGCTAATCCCAGTTGACCCTGAATAATGCACCAGAGTCCTCCATCAAGAAGGAAGACTGAATTGGTTGGTCTTTATCACTATTGGATATGGCATCAATAGACACCACTGTGGCATACCTCCACAACAACTTCTGACATTTAGATTCACTTCACCACAAAGTACAGAACCTTAATTGGCAGATGCTTCAAATTTGAAAATACACCATTTACTGTAGCACTTGAAGTCTTCAGTGTGCTAAGTGAAAAGTAGGATGCAACAATGGTGCATGGAGCAGGACAGAAATCAACTCAGAAAGCATAAAGAATAAAAACTGACATTAGGGAATAACGGAACAATTCATGTGGCCTAAAGCAAGCACAACACCTCTGCAGCTCAAATTAACTCCAGCAGAAAAGTGATGGCAGGAAAAGGGTGATGTAGTTGGAGAACAACCACTGTCTTATATGAAAAAGTGGAAATTAAAATGTGACATTTTGAAAAAGTCAGTTCCACAGGGGAAGAAAAAACAATCAAAACAAATCATCATGAATAAACACGTGGTCTATTATCAAAGAACTACCTTCCAAAAAGAGGTAAAACCTAAAAATGAAAAAAAAAAAAAGCAGTCTTCACAGAAAAACCAAATGCAGGAATATTTTAAAATGTGATTCTTTCTACAAGATGTTACAAAATACAATTCAGATATTTATGAAAGAATTAATTATGATGAGAGTGATGGGGCTTGGTGGCAAAGCGACTGCTCTATCACAAAGTAAGCGTACTCCATCGGGCCCAGCAGTTCTACAAGTGCACACCTGGAGAATTAAAGAAGCCTGAGCGCTTTAGCGGTCAGGTACTGCAAATGCAGATGCAGTTTTTTCGGACAGGAAACAGAAACATGATCTCCACATAGCCACCATGCTCTGTGCTCCATTACAATTCCCAACTCTGTCATTCGAGCTGCTTTCACACCAGTAACCCAATGCCTCAGCCTGGACACACATCTGGTAATGTCATGCACATCGCATGCACCGGGAGCACAGGTGGGGTGATACAAAATGAGTGTGTTTTGAAGTGAATGCAGAATGGATTGGAAGTACATCTAGAAATAATTGAACACGGTGACCGTAACAGTAGCAGCCAAAGCTCACGAACGGTGAGCTGTCTTAAATAATTCTTGGTAGAGCTACCTTACCATTAACACACACTCGTATATAGCCTACATTGAAGAAAGAAACTGCTGCTTCTTGACAGCAGCTGAGCTAAACAGAACGACAAAGCAGGAGATTCTTGCCAACTACTTGATTATAGTAATTATCTGCTAGGCTGTGCAATATGCTCAAAAATAAGCAAGTAAAAGTAAGCAAGGTAAAGAGATTTATAGAAAAAATAAACAACAAAAATGATACTTTGTGTTCTCATTATGAGGCAAAACTTTCTTTGAAGTTACAATACATTCTCCATCTGCCAGAGAGGCAATTTCCAAAGGCGCTGTAAGATGGAACAGTGAGATTTACATTTGTTTTCTCTCACTAATGGCAATCGAAAATGGCTTTGCTGCCTCTGATAACTGTCCATAAGTACTGTAGTATTCTTTACTCACAAAAGATTGTCATTATCAGGACAAAACATCAGGAAAATTAAAAGCACTGCTTCACACGTGCAATACTACTACTACTACTTCTCTATTAGATAAAATCCAAGCTGTTTAATTTAAGCAAGGAAGTGCTTTTTGCATGTTGTTGTGCTAGTAACACACAATTACAGTGAATGGAAGTTGACTCTACACATATATATATTTCAGTGAAGTCAAAGGAGATAGATTCGTGAGTTATGCATAATTTAATCCTTGAAAGACCCTTCCCATCATCCTCTGATTCTTCTATCAACTTGTCCAATGCCAACATCATGGTCTCACTTCCTGCAGCCTTCTGCCCTGCAGGATTCAGTCTACTTCTCCAGTAAGTTCAAAGAGCTGGAACTGCAAACTGATCATGTACTAAATCCTGTGACAATTCATCATTTTCTTCTGTGAAGAAAAAAATCTACTTACTTACATTGTATGTACTTAATTCATTTCTACTTAGTTCTATAGGCATCTTCCATAGGCACTACTCAAGAAGCTAGGGAATGCTTCAAAACCAGGAGCTGCTTAGTCACACTTTGCAGGACAGACCAAGATTTGAATTACTGTGATTAGTGATAATGAGTACAAGCTATGGGAATATCAACTCATGGGCTGAGTACTACGAAACAGTGCTGCCAAATTTAATTACAGAAGTAGAAAAGGAGCAAAGTGGAAACTCAGCACAAAACTCCAAGAAAATGAGATGATGAGAGAAATCCAGGTCTCCAGCTTTCAGAGAAAGAAGCAGGTACACATCATGGGTACCAAGTGGTACAGTCCTTTGTGCTAAAGCTGCCCTTGATAATAACACCGTACTGGCTACAGCATCCGGCTTTTCACAGCTCGCAGTGCAAAAGTCTCTTTTTTGATTCCTTAAAGATCCACTTTCAGCTAGAGTTATTCACCCATTCATAGCAAAGAACATCAATTTCTAAGATAATTTCAGAGCCAAAAAAATACTTGCTCTGAAGTCACTATGGTTCCTCCACCTCAGCCCACCAGCAAGCAAAAACACCCCAAAAAGACAAAACAAAACAAACCTTCAAGAGAAAGAGTAAGTTTAAGAACCTAGACTAATTACATCAGAAAGATAACTTTAAATAATAGAATAGAGTAAATTAAACAAATAAAAGGACAAATTCCATTCAAATTTTGTTGGTGTGTAATGAAATGAAACAACTGAAGGGAAGAAGAATGAGCTTTCATGTAAAGACACTGATACCAGCATTATCTATTGCTCTTGCTTGCCACAGCTTTTCCAGCAAGAGGTGCAGCTTCACACACAGCAAACTTAAAATCTCAGGAGCAAATTTGAGTTCATATTTGTTTTGTAAATATACAGCCACATGCCAATATCTTTTAAAGTATATAACATAAAGAAGGCAAAGGAAGGATAGGATGAGACCAGCTAAAGAACAGAAAAAAACCTGTAGAAACTATCTGAAGAAAAAAGTAAAAACACTTTGTAAAACCATCAGACAGGATAGGAGAGAAATGCAGTTACATGCAGGGTTTTTTCCCCCCTAGTTCTAAGAAAAGGCAGGAAAATAGTTCTGAAATTCCACTATGAAATTAATATAAAATTATACTACAGAAATAAAAATTATAGATTCTATAACAAAGATTTTTTAAAAATGGCAACATTGCTGTGAATTCCAGCTGTTCTGCAGCACAAGGAATTCAGGGTTTTAATAACACTATCACAGTGGCATGCAAAGGCATTTGCAAAATGTATGTCAAAATCAATTTCCCAGCACAGACAGTATTCTCTATTACTGAATGAAATCCTGAGGGACTGGTTTGAACTGACCATGACTGCACTCAACAGATTTTGAAACTAACCCTACTGTCACCACCTGTGGGTTCCAGACAAAAGAAAAGCATTTTATGCAGGCCAGCACACAGAAAAAGGTCTCTTTCTCAGCATTATTTTCTTCCTTGCAAGTATCTCCTTTCTGTACTGCCATCTAATCTATAATCTGATGAAAAATAACTAATTGCTCTAGCTTCCCTCCAGTCTAAATGACTCCTTCAGTTGCAGAAATACATCTTCAGTGTTTGAGTCAAAATTCTTAAACTAAGATTTTTCACAAATAAAAAAGTCTTATGCAATTTCTTCTTTATTATGGAATTAATAAAAATAGATTTAATACAAAATTCAAAGCAAATTGTGTCATGGCATATTTGTCCTCCTTTAATAATCTTTCCCCTTGCAAAACATTCCACTATTTTTTAATATGCTAGCTATGGACTGTGAAATTTCAGAAAAATTACCTTTAGCTTTATAATGTCATCACCTTGGCATTCAAAGGCAAAGGAATGCAGACTTTCTGCCTTTATTAAGGCTCATTTTACACTTAGTATAGAAAATAACATCACTCTGTGGCAAGTAGTGTCAGTGATAAAAACGTGAGCAAAGTCATGCTGGCATGTATTCATCTGATGCTTGTGCATTGAGATAACTTACCCAGAGGCAATAAAAACAAATACTAATAAATATTGACAATGTTTTGCGAAATAAATAAAGGGATAAAGACAAATTGAATGATCAGGTGTTTCAGACTGCAGCTTCATGACAGCCCAGTGCTTCCAGTATGACTGCTCCTATGGATGATAACACTACAAAGAGCCCTGCCCATAGCTCAGGCTACCAATGCCAAAATACTGAATGCCACAAGGAAAAAAATATATACACCTCAGGAATTAAACAGGCTGTACTATTCATGCAATTAATGCACTATTAAAGGTAAAAATCTCCCACTGTAAAACTCAATTCTGTGGTTATTTCTCGACTTCGGCAGCAAAAGCAAAGATGGAATGTCAATAGCGAATGGGATAATTCCATTACGGAAGTGAGAAATGTCTCTTGCTTGAAAGTACAGTGAAACAAAGTCTCTTCAAGCATATAAAATTACAACAGACCTTTACAAAAGACTTACATCCGTAATGAATGCCTGCTTATCATATAAGCAGGTCTGTCAGAGAGATCTCACCTTGAAATAAAACTCATTAATTCAAAAATCAAAAATTACATGACAGCAAATGACGTAACTCAAAAGATCAATCATAGAAAGTCACCGCCTCTAGTTAAATCCTGTTGTGAGTATGCATGTGGTATGTCTGCCTGCTTAATTTATATGCAGCTCCTCTGCATTCTTTGAGGAATTATGCTAACTCCAAAGATCATCTGGCTTCATCTATGGGCCTATTGGTCATTGACAGACACACTGACAATCTTTAAAAGCTTCTCATCTTCACTTGTGTTACCAACAGCAGCTGGGAAAGTAAGCTGTTTCTGCTGGTTTGCAGGTAACAAGTATTTACAGTTTTGAACTTCGAATCGGTGGAAAGCAGAAAAACCTGCTTGTTTTGTGCCAAGACAAAGTTCTGAGGTGAAACAGCATTTTTCTACAACACTTTAGAGTATGAATAGTACTAGATCCTCTCTGTTGCATGCAAAAGCAGCATCATATGGACATAGTCTCTGTATGAAGCTGTAGCAGCTGTCTCACATTAACATGCTTAACAACACAAATACAGTTACAATATACAAAAAAATTGCAAAATTACAAATGTTGATTAATTTTAAGCTGGTATATAGTTGATATTAGCCTTTTTTTTTCAGTAAGCGTCAGAATCCCATAAATCTCAGCTACTGTTGAGGTCTTGGTCTTTATTTTCTTTGGCTGGGTTTTAGCTAAACATATCTACTTTTCCTCTTTTTTGAGCTTTAATCACTCAGTAAAGTAACTATTATTATTTTGTCTATTGGGTTAACCTGTCCACAATCACATACTACTTCTATCAAATTTGAAAGGTCACACAGCAGTCATTTTGTGTGCAACCAGATAATGTCATGTGAACAACTGCATTTGGACATTTTAATGTAAACAAGTGTAATGAGACTTTATTAATATTGTGGGAAACTCTCACATATTTCCTTAGCATACATTTGGTTCCCATAAAAGCCCCAAAGAGCCAGCCCTGGCAAAATGAGACCCCTCCTCTTCTCTGACAGGACAAGTCCCTGTTGGAGTGTATCAGCACCAGCCACAAAGGAACCCACTTTTAGTACAGAGGTTTCACTACCTGTACAGTTTTGGGCTGTTTTGTTTTGGTTTTCACTTGGCTGCCAAAAGGACTAGTTTCTTTCACAAGTGTGTTCTGTGACAAATGAAGCAGCAGTAACAAGTCCAAGACACCCAGTCCCATTCATGAAGGCCAAGAAGGTATGAAGAGTAAGACTGTTCATTACTAATATGCGACAAAGTTGTTCGTAAGAATCTGGCTTTGTAAGATAAGGGTAAATTTAACTTTTTCCCCTTGTTTTTCAGTTATGTCATATTCTCTTTTAAAAATCTTTTGAGAAGGGTCTCCTTTGAAGCACACCATATTTGGCTATCCATTTATTCAACTCCCCTCTTTACTTACTGTCTGTAAACTCCCAGTTCCTGAGGAAGCCAAGTAAGATACTTGACAAGAATTGCCTCCAAGTCTATTTGGGACCTGCCAAGAAGTGGGATTCCTCCCAGCTGAGGATGTTACTGCCATAAACACCTCACAGGGGTTACGGGGCTTGTGGTGAGCTGGTTTTAGAGCTCTTCTCAGAAAATCAAAGCATTCCTGCTCTTCCTCTGCCCAAAACCATGGGGGAAAAATTACATGTAATGGTTTATGTATTGCCAACATCCCTCTCTGCTATGATATGTAAGAGCACGATTTCACAGGTATCCAAGATGTAGGATATGTAGTGGATAGCTGATTGAACCTTAGCAATCCTAAGATTGTGCTAGTGGAAAAGAAGAGTTGTAAGACCCTAACACCTCTCAAGTATCACTCATGCCAAATGAAATCTCCTTACAGAACATTTGGCTACCTGTTTTGGTATTCATCTGAATTTATAATCCTTCCCAAACACTCAGAAAGCCAGAACAGCTGGGGGTGGGGGGGAGGGTCCATTCCTGCCACAGCTGGACTTAATCACAATGATCACAAATTCTTTCACCTTTAGGCCTCACAAGTTTGACTGCAATGGAGCAGATAACTGAACACACCACAGCCTCAAATCCTGGGAAGGCTCCTACCAGATTGAAAGGCAGCACGGCAGTTGCTCAGCAGTCACGGTCACTCAGCACATCTCCTCTCAGTTTATTCCCCTTTGACTAACTCCCCATTAAATACCAGGTCAAATTCAAGGCTAACAAGAACCATGGCTAAAAGCACCACTAGTTTCTGAATGAGAAAGATGTGTCCTTGAACAAAATCCTTCCCTTGAACAAAATTAAATTTTTTCCAGACGATCACAGAACTTCCCTTCTCAACAAGGCAATGAACACTGAAGCAGCTGTTCAGTGGGAACAATGTTCAGCTGTGGTTCTGTCAGGTCCCACAGTGCAAGAAGGAAGGCTGTCAGAAGCACCAGCAGATTCTGGAGAGTCAGAGGGCTACTTGGTGATAACATAGTTACATAAACAAGGAGAGGGAAAGGAAAGAACAGAATCACTGGAGAGAAACTACAGCAAAAGAATTACTATCATTTGGGGCTGAAAGAAAATACACTGCTGACATCCATTACGGGAAGGAGATCTGAAAAAAATGTTGAGGAGGTGGAGGAGCATTCTCACATTTTCAACAGTATTTATACAATTCTATCTGTTAAGTTCAAGTATTCTTGTTGACAAACATAAAAACCTGTTCACTTCCAAAATCATATTGAATATAGTTGATGAGGAGATCTTAAAGCTTATGAAGGTAATACTTCACTACATCTTTTCAATATGGCCATTTCAACAGGCTAAGCAGTTATGTAACTGCTAAATGAAAATCACCTACAGAGGGTATGTGAAAACAGTATTTTTATAGTATCATTCCATGTGCTTAAGAAAAACAGAAGTTTCTTCTTACACTAACAAACCCCAGTACATTAACAAGTTTTATAAATTAGATTTAATGCGCTCCTTTTCCAGTCATTAATGTCACACAGTAGTGCCTCATTTTACACTTCAATAACTTCTTTGCACACATCATCTGGCAGTGCCAAACTTCCTGTCCAAGGGTCTGAATAAGGAGGTGGCACCAGAGCTCTGCTCCATAAAGACTCTCAACTCCCAACAAGCAGCAGCTATACTGCCTGCTTTTGTCCCAGAAGGTAATACATACACAACTCCTTCTTTACTGTAACTGCATCTGCCATGCATGAAAAAAAGGTACCTTTTACTGTTTATTTCAAGTTCTGCCCAGTGGAGTTTTTTTCGTGTGTTTGTCATGTAGCCTTCAGAACAAAGCTGCTTGTGAGAACAACTCTACTCACACCTACTCTAGATGTACAGTCAGAGCTGAGGATAAACAGCCATGGAAAGAGTTATCACCCCAGCACAGAGAATAACATCCAGGCAAGCAGAAGGAATGAGAGTATTTTCAAGCAGTCGTGATTCTTGCTGCCTAAAGACAATGAACACAAGTCTCATGAAGGCATGTGAGCCTTCTCAAGAGAAATTAAAAGCAGCTGTTAAATTTTTCACTCTCCTTTGAGCCCTGATTTCACAGTGAGGAGTCAGTATCCTGTTTTACAAAGAAAAGTGGGCGGCTGGTTTCTTTTTCACAATAGGACCTGACCTGTTGGTTCTGGAGCTCCTCAGATTAAGGCGCTTGGACACACTACAGCTGCTCAGCTCCGGAAGAAAGCAAATTTCATTCTGTAATAAAATACCGCCCACAGTCATCCTGAAGGTATAAAATGATGTGTGGCTTTAAATTTGTTTTAGGACCCTTGTTGACGAACTGTATCTGTGAAATACATAAGCTATCTACACAGCTGGGGTGGCATTTTTCTGCAATAAAGACACCTGGAAATTTGATGATTACTGTCAACTAAAATAATTTCACAGAGTTTTTTAATTTCTGCTGATATACTGCTATCAAAAAATTCAAGCCTTGATTCTTATCTTAAGCAACCCTGGACTCGGAGAGGGAAATCAAGCAGCTCTTCATTTATAGACGCATCTAAAGACAGACTGCAGAGGATCAGAAAGTTTGTTTGAAGTTGTCATACTCTTCACTGTATCGCAGAAACACAGAGAAAAACTCACAACACAAAAAATTATTATGTAGAAAACCTCAGACAAAACCTCAGTGACAGAATTAAAACTCGTTTTCCTCTTTATATTTACAAGCCAGGTGACCACATAATTACAGGTACTTAAATGTCTCAGTAAAGTCCTAGCTACTGGACATGTTCAAGGGCTTCAGACAGGAATAGACTGGAAGATAGATTTTTTTTTTCATCGTGTCCAGAAATAAAGGAGAAAAATGTACCTTTTGTTAGAAAAAATAATAACATTGAAAGAACCAGAGAAGTATGACACTTAACAGACTAATCTTTGAAGCTTGGAAAAGTCTGCCAGTGCGTGTCAGCAATTCTCCACAGGAATGAGACACGCTGACCACTATCTTGGGAAGGACTGCTAGAGATTCAGCAACCACAATGCAGAAAGAGAAGAAAGAAACCAAAACTTGGTCTTTTGTTGACTTATTTAGAAAAAGAGAAACACTGCCAAACACAAAAAATGCATCATGACAGGACTAAGTGTTCTGCTTTTGTCACATTGATGTTACTAAAGCGTTCCTGACTGCTAAAACATGGAAATGCAAATGCTGTTGACAAACATAAAAGCCAGCTGTATTATTAAAAGCATGCTTTTCATTGGAGCAAGTTTTTTAGCAGCACACAGAACAATTCACCATCCTGGTTCATGCTATGAAAAATTCTAACAATTCTATTGCGCTGATGAATATTATAATGCAGAAGTTTAACATGAGCAATTAGAAACTCCATGTAATAACTAAAGATTCTCTATATACCTGGAAACATTTTTCTATCACAATCAGCCTTAGCAGTCTGTTATCTGTCAGTTTACTAGGCTATAGCTCACAATATGAAGAGTTTCAAAGGATAAAACACAGTGCAGCAAATTCATGTGTTTTGTACAAGTGACTTTAGGAGGAAAGGATCTGTCCAGACAGACTGTACAAGACAGGTGTAAAAAGTTGAAACAGCTTCAGTTACAAATCAAGTAAGAAAAATAAACTAGTCACATGGTCTAGGGTAGAAATATTAGGCACCTTGATAAAAAAATTAAAAGTACAGAAGACACAAGACTAAGTTCCGTAGTTTAAGCAGAGGACTGGGAGAGAAGAACCCCCCCTCCCATTCTGATTTAACCACTGTCAATCAAGCTGCTCACTGCTCATTAATACAGCCTTACCTGAAAGCACAACTGCAGAAGAGCCTCAGTAACTGAGGCTCTAGAGGACAAAAGCTTTACACAAGGCTAAAATATGGTTTAGAGCTGGACACTGCATAAGTAGGAGAGGGAAAGGTAACTAATTATTTTTAATTCCCCTTATTACAAACATCAGTCTCACCAAGAAAATTCAGTGCATCTCTTTACACAATTCCTATGGAAAATACTGAGGTCTAAAATTCACCAAAGATCTTTTTTAAGCATCTGCTGGACTTCTAAAAGTCTTCTACCTCCATTAAAATGTTAAAAAAAATCCCTAACTTTTGCTGTAGAGGCTCACCACAACCTGGTATTTATATGTAAAGGGGACTTTCCAATCAAATAATAAAGCTTGTGAGTGGCAGAATAGTTGATTACTTTCATCTGGTAGTAGGATAACTGTAACACATCGTCCTAATGATCTTCATCCAGGGAATCTTAAATTAGGCGAGCACTTACTACATCTCAGTATCTCAACAACACCTTTCAGATACTATCAAGATGCATAAAGACAAAAAGATAACAAAGACATCTACTATTAATTTCTTAAACCCATTCATTTCTAATTAGAGGGAACAACAGCATAAACTCTAGCTAAGCAGAGTTCACAAAAATACTGTATTTCTCACAGGAAAACACAGTCTGAGCCTTTCAAACACTGACACTAATAAAGACTTTTCCCCACATACAACTACCAAAAGGGAAAACTTTGTAATCAGTGGATATGCATAGGATGCTAGCTAAACTTACAGAGGTTTCAATTGCAACACACAGGTTTAAGTTTCCAGTAATCTATTTTTCCTGCTCACAACACATACTCACCAGGGACAGACTAACACGTAGTAAACGCGTCAGTGATAGAACAGTCCACTAAATAGCAACTGAAGGCAAGGGGCACATTAAATGCTGGACAGGTGAAATTTCTAGGGAATGGGAATGACTACATGAATAATCTCTCCTGCAGAAATTAAATCTATTAGGCAATTAACTGCCTGAAGTGTTATATCCCACTACAGGGATTGCAGCTGAAATGGCCTCCTTTAGATTGTTAACACCTGGACAAAGCCATTAGGCTTGGAAGTAAATCATTACCTTTCCCTGCAGCTGATCCTGCAGAAGCGTTCCTGAAGACTTCCACGTTTTTATACCCATTTCTACAACTTCACTGCAGGTCCCTCACAAGTCAGTCACTGACATTCAGTGTTCTCCACTTTATACTGAACTAATTAATTCAAGATAATTAAGTCAGGCTTTCAGTAGTAAAGAGGCCTCTGGGAGAAATAAACCAACAGCACTGACAGGGCAGGAGCACAAAGAAAACTGAAATTTCATAGTAAACTCTCTTTTATGAAAGAGAACCTTGCTTTACTGTCCAAAACTTTTCTTTCTCTTTCAACTTTCCTCTCTTACGTCTTATTTACACAAGATGAACTTCATGTTCTGGATTTATTGTCATCAGTTTCCTGGGAAACATCCTGGTATGCTACACCATCTCACCAGATTAATATCACAATGATTAAGAACACCTTCAAGACTAGAAATGTTTTCCAAGCATAAGTCTACAGCTGTGATTGCATAAAACATATATGGAATTGTGTCTGGTTTTAATGTACAAGAAAAGCCTTCACCTACAGATATCACACACCCCTTTTCAGAAAAAGTAAAATGGGAGCTTGATTTCTGCCTCAGTCCCTTTATGAGTAAATTAACAGCTCAGCTATCAGGGGAAAAAAAACCAAGAGAGAACGTTTACTTTATAAACTTCTTTGCTTTCCTTAAGGATCAAAAAATGTACCTTATTTCTAAAGGATGTCGATGTTTCATTCAGCCTGCAGCACCTTGTTAACTCCATATTTAATAGGAAATAGAAAAAAAGAAATGAAACAAGTTTTGAGTTCATTCTAAGTGAAAGCCTGTATTAATTTTTCAGCTCAGAAAAGACAGGATAAGATCTAAAGCACTGAACCAGAATAAGTGTGATAAAAGAGCCAACAGAAGTCATATCTGTGGGGATTTGAACCAGAGAAGATATCAACAACAGCCTAATCCTACTACTACTTATTTTGTGCTGCTGGTCTAAATGTCAAAACCGTACTGACGATCAAAAAAATTCACCTAAAATAACTTCTGACTAATGGTACTGGAGTTACTGAAAATTGATAAATTACCCCAAAACACACAGATTGAAAGAAGAAATTAAAGATGGCTCTACCAAATTAATGTTAGTATTTTAAGTTTTTGAATAATACATCACATAAAGAGCATCCATATCATTGATGCCGCAGCTAGAAGTGATCAAGATGCTTACAGCTTAGTAACTCTCTGAAAATATAAAATCCCCCTGGAATTGTCACAAATAGACACAATGTTCCCAGTATCTAAATCTGTGTACTACATTACAGTTTCCAAGGCCTGCAATGACTGTACATATGAAGAGAATGTGAACTAATGCAGTGAGATGAATAATTCTAGAGGAGTTCTATGCAAAAAAAGAAGTGTTTTCAAAGTTCACATTTTAAAAAAGAGTAGCCAAATAACTAGAACTCAACTTATGGTTCTGTATGAGATTGAATCCCATTTTTATTACATTTTAAAGGAGAAGAAGTAACACTACCACTTTATTTCTGCAAAAGAATATGACAAGAATATTGAATGGTCAGGTTACTGTATACTTCGTAAAAAGCATTCAGATATCTAAAGAGAAAAAATTATTCTAGATTCATATGGTATTAAAGGGGTTATCAGCTTAAGAGCTAGCTCTGGAAATGGACTTTTGCAGAGCAAGAAACAAAAATAAGCCAGCCTGCCTATCACTTTATCAGCATGTCCCCTTCTATGGTTTGAAACAAAATTATTTAGTACTGTCATGGTTTAGACAAAATCTCCCCCTTGAAATATTATCTCCCTTTTCCCCACCCACTCACTGCAAAAATTGGTTTTACATCACAGTTTGAGACACAATGAAAATCTGTGTCAGATGCCTCATACACCTACACCCTTACATAATTGTGTTTTAAATGACCAGAACATTATCAAGCACACAAATTGCCTGAAACTTCAACTCTCTCCAAAAAATGCTGCTGCAACTGATGGTCAGTTCATGTCCCACAGCTAGAAGAGTGTTTCTGTAGATCAGTCTGGAGAGCAGTATATCCAATGCTAATGCTAAGCCTCATGCCACTGTAAAACCATTCGCACAAATCCTCAACTTTGTAACACAGCTGTTCTGGGTGAGTGTCCTTCACTCTGACAGTGTCCAATTCAATACAAAAAGACCATTGGTACATCCTTCTATTTTGAAAGCTTAATTTTGAATGCCTGTCAGTTTGTAGAACCCTGCCTCAGTCCTAACAACCAGGTGAAACTCTCATGACAGCATTCTTTCCCAAACCAAAATTCCTTCCTTTTACCTTTCAAATACTTTAAGGACAGTAATCGCAACACACATGCAACACAACTCACACAAATGTAAACACTCTGCAGGACTCTTCAGAGACAATCCATCATGTTCTCTTTGGCTCTGCTCACCTTTCTCTTCTGACCACCAAGTCATGATAATGACGAAATGCCTTTTTTTTCTGGCCACTAGGGATGACAGCTTAATATTCCAGTCTCATCCCTGTATTTATTAGTCCGCCTCCTTATTATTATCTTACAACTGTTTTTACCTTCCATCAGGACTTTAATTACTTGTGTAATCTTTTCTCCCATTTCATACATGCAACAGCAAAGTTATAAACAAAAGTAGGCTGAATTATTACCATAATTACACCCATGCTTAAGAACTTCACAGATTCAAGAGGAATAGGACTGGGATGTTTATTCTCCAGAGTCAGAGATCCTATCTCTTGCTTATAGTGCTGTATCTTATTTAATTCAATGAATATTAATTCTAAACAGGATTACAGACATTCTAAATATTCAGAGGTCCTGGATTTTCTAGAGGATTTTTAAAAGCAGGGTGAGGAATATGACAGATGACTGTCTGCCTCTTGAGGCTATCTGAAGGCTTCATTAACAATTCAACTCAAGAAAAGCAGTTTTAGTACTGCACGATGAGAATATCCACACTCACTGTGACAGTCCAGGAATCCTCCCTGTAAACGACTCGTGAACTTTGCCTGACATTTAAAAATTGTTTGGTAAATATAGATTTTTTAATTGACTAACTCTCATACACACTATTTCCAACCATACCACTCCAACCAGACAGAATGACTGGCCATTAAGAGTAACAATTGCTTCACTGAGGGAGGCTGATAAAGTCAGGAAAGAGTTTTCTCCTGCTTGTCCACAAGGAGGAAGCAGAGAGGGCAGAGAACCCCCAAGCAAGAAAAATTCACTGAGTGGATAAAACATAAGCTTAAAAAGATTTGAAAGAAAAGCCTACATAGGGGGCAATCTCAGTAATTTTCAGAGAGGAGAAAGAAGGTGGTCTTATTGAGTTGGAGACACGTAAGATTCACGTGAGAACAAAATGTCAGAAAAGCTATGTTATGAAGAAAAGCTGGAAAGTGCAGAAGCCAAGAGGAGCTGGGCTGAATCCCAACAGTCACTTGAAAGATTTATGGTATCTCCAGAAGGTGCTTAGAGACCCCACAGAGGTTCAGATTCCAAGAGCTTAAAGACTGAATGGCCTAACGAAATAAATCCCTAACACATAAGCCAGTGAAATGTCCCACCAGAGGAGGAACTCTACCAGCAACCCCAGTTAACCTGTATGTTATTAAAAAAAAAAAAAAAAACCAAACCAGAATGAATTCATGTGCATGTCTATGAGCCAAGAGAAACATAGATGGTTAGTCCTCAGAGCAAGAAGATGAGATTTTAACAGCTGCAAAGTGTTGAGCTAATGCTTGGAGGATAGGCTGTTCGGTGGATTTTTTTCCCCCAGCATCACATGGAATAAAGCTGAGTATCTGCTCTAGGTCTCCTTGGCCCCAGGGCTAGACTTGAAGATACACAGAGGGAATTACAATACTGTCGGAGAAAGAGTACCACCAAGAATCATTTCTTTATAAGAAGCTTTGACTTCTCAGAGACTCAAAAACCAATGAAAATAGCAAAGCCATTGGACTTGAATGTTTCAGACCATGTAATTATCACCTAAGTTTAAATTAAATGAAGGAATGAATAACAGTTAGCCTGTATCTCAAAGTTTGCGTGATAAATACATTATGTTCAAATGAGCAGTTAACAAAGGCCAAAAAAAATGGAGGGCTGGATATGAGAAAAGTCTAGGACTTCATTCAATCACCATAAAAACAGGTATTCCTGGACAGAAGAAAAGAAACAGAAATGTGTGTACTAAGGTGAAATGAGAGCATGCTGTTAAAATTGGCCATTGTACTAGAACTGAAGGAGTACCTTCCTCTCTTCTGCTATCAGCAGTGATTATGGCCAGCATAACTAGAGTGAAGACACAACACGTCCTTACAGGTAAAATTCAAACAGCATTCGAAGTGGGAGGACCCAACATAGAATTACTATAAAACTGACAAATCAAACTACAAGCTTGCAGCCATAACCATTCTAGATCTTAACAAAACAATCTCTCTTAAAAGTATCAAATGGAGAGACTACAGAAAAGGAGAAAAACTGAATGTGACAACTACAATCCTATCCACCTGACCTAAACTGATTATTAGAACAACTTTCAAAGAATAAAGACAGAAAAGAAGATAAAACATTTGCCAAGTACTTCAGTATCCTTCCAGTAACAGTTTTTTTCCAGGCACACAAGTAAGTTGATCTGGATTTAGTAAAGCAAGCAATAGAAATCACATTTCTTTACATATT
This sequence comes from Eulacestoma nigropectus, assembly GCA_013397775.1. Taxonomy (NCBI): domain Eukaryota; kingdom Metazoa; phylum Chordata; class Aves; order Passeriformes; genus Eulacestoma; species Eulacestoma nigropectus. Next base: position 599,731 of record VZTE01004632.1, on the reverse strand, counting down.
ACTTAGTACAGACAACACAACTTTTAGCTGAAGAATCATATTGTAGAGAACCAGATAAAGAAGGAATCAAAACATGTTGTTTCAAAAAAGGGAAATAATGAATATGTTGGTTGTATTGATAACCAGCTTGTTAAATCTAGTAATTAACAAGAAAAAAACCAGAACATAAACAATCCAAAAACATTCACTAATTCTTGAAACTAGAAAGCACTATTAATGAAGGAGATCAAGAGGATCTTTATACAGAAGAACAAGAAGTCTGAAGTAACAAATATAGAATGACAAAATATTAAATTACAGACCAACAAACTATTATTTTTTTGCTGGGAGATGGGAATTTATTCATTAGAAACTGAAGAGAAGGAAATAAACCCAACATGGATGACTACAAGTCAAAGTGATTCAGAAGGCACAGCAGTTCTGGTATGTTTCCCAGAAATGCGGGGTGGGCAAGGGGAGGTGAAGTCACTGGGAGCCTTTGGGAATGGTGGATACTAAGATTTGCACCTGATAATCCCTACCAAGGTTTCTAACTTTCATCCACACTTTCTAGGAAAAATTACCATGATTCAGTGCATGCTCATAGGCCTAAAACATCATTTTCATTAGAAGCAATTAGCAAGAATAATGGCATAGCATAACATCAAAGTCTCAAAAAATACACTATAAATGGCCTCCAGTAAGATGTAATAGACATGGGAAACATTTGTGTTTCCGGGCGATTTCTGAACACGGCATTTCAACAACAAAGTATTAGAAACTGAGGGATAACTTGTGTCCCACAACGGCAGGGTTCTGGAAATGTAACACATGGTCTAGTCTAACTCTCAAACATTGGCTAGGGTCCTCCCTTCAGACAAACATTTCTGAAAATTAAAAGCAGTCAGCCTTTCAAAAAGGCTGTTTCAGCTGTCAAGTCTTTCCCCCCTCCTCAGATACAGGCACAACTGGATATTAAAATAAAATAAACAAACAAACAAAAAAAAAACAAACCAAAAAATATTTATTCGTTTTGAGAAAATGTAAACATTACTTCTTTAATTGAATATTATAAACCTAAGAGACTTGGGGTTTGTTTTTTATCAATGAAAAGACAACACAAAAGCAGCCTGGTATCATAGCAAAATCATTATAAGACTGTACCACTGCCAAAATTATTGCCAAAGACACCAACTTCAAAGACAGCTAAAAAAAGAAAAGAAACAAAAAATAACAAATATGGAATTTTACTTTAATAGTAACAAAAGGGAGCAAACAAACAAACAACGGCCAAATACATGGGAGGTTGCCATTCTTCATTCTTTTTTGAATCCAGAATGAAATGCTCTTAGATCCTTTAAAAGTTATACAAATCTAAAAGTAAAGGAAAAAGAATTTTCTAACTTGTGACTTCACTTTCAAATTAAACTTTCGGGGAAAACAATTATTCTACTATTACTGGTGACAGCAGCACACATTGTTTCAAAATGTGTTACATCAAGAAGGGGTTCTGTGCTCTGGGAAAGCAAGTCACATTTACTTTGTTTAGTATTCATTTGTTTCATCCCCTTGCTCCTACAGTGTCATGCACACAGCACTCTCTCCCCCTCAGAAACCCACAGACACACATTAAATTAGCTGGGATTTTCAAAATGCAGGGAACCTGAAATCCCCCCAAAGAACAAGCTGCGGCTGATTTCACTGGAGCTTGTGTTCCTAAGCTCCCTGTATGTTTGAACAACAAAAGCTTTTTAAAAAGACCCTCCCAGTTCTCCCTACTGTCTCTCAACTTGTGCAGCCACCAACTGGCGTGACATTGTCATATAGTATTACTATAGATCTACACAAAGCAGAAGGCAGAGGCAGGAAATACCAGATCTTGTCTATTTTGAAACCCACCATTACTGAATCTTGTGCTCTGAGTTAAATAGACAATGTTCAGTTTGAGCAAATTTTGCCCTGTCCTAATTTTGCACCATGAGCTGGAGACTAGATCCTGATGGGGCTCCAAACACCAAGTGAGCCTTGGTACTAATGGTGCTGAACAGCTACCCCAGAGCCTCACCAGAATAACTACAAGTGTAAGCACAGCATGCCTCAGAAAATCCGAAGTGCTTTCAGTGCTTTAATTAACCAAAATGCTGTAAAACAAGTTCTGTTGGATGTCTTCATGAGCAGCAGTAACAGTACAGCACACAAAACACTCAAAACAGGAACCAGCCTGTTGAGAACTGAGCAAGTGCTGAGTTGGTACTTCAAGGTTACTGCTTCCCTTCCCCTGAATGTAACTGCAAATTCTAAAGTTTAACCTCTGAGTTGATACATTCTGGAGATGAATGTATTTTCTAATAGTACACCAAAAACCCTATCTATGCAACACGCATTTACGGTCCCATGTATGGCATAAGCATTAACAGAGAGATAATCCTTCTCTCAAACAGATTATTCTCCTCCATTTGGGAGCATCTTAAGACAATCTTTTCAGAAGAGAGTAACAGATATGCTTTATTGAGTCCATGTCCATGTAAACGCACATTGATCCTACAGAATATCATTATATCCTATAATGTCAATTAAGCATTATAGTGATGAAAGTACCAAACTGAAATGTATCCTTAAAATTAGCTAATTAATTAAAATGCTATAGCCTATCCAGTGATTAATGAAAGAATCTTAAGTAAAAATAATTAGGTGTCTACGTATCTATGCAGAGTGTTTAATATGTGACCTTACTGGCGTAAAGAAGCAGAGATAAAGTTATCAATCTAACTGTGACTGATAACAGCCTATAAGAAAACAGTTTATACAAATGATAGGTCTAATATTAATGCCACAATACAGAAAGACACATGGAAGAAAAGGCTTTGGTAAATCATTACTCTGGTATGTCTGGACAGGAGTTCAAAATTCAAAGCAGGAAAAACTGAATGTGTAGTATAAAATTGTATTTCTTGGGGTTTTATGCAATTGAAAACAAAAGGTCACGTAGAAGGTAATGCACCAGAAGCAGAGTGCAGTCATCTCCAGCAGTTTCCTTGATTGGTAAGATACATCCAGTTCCTTGGACACTGCATTAGTCCATATGTGTTTGTTTATAACTGTTAAAAAAAGGAGCATACACAAGTTGTTTGTCTCGCATATGTTTAGCCAGACATTAGCTAAAAACTGCCCTTCCTGTTGCCCCTTTCCCAGTACCAGATGTAGGCACAAGCCAGTGGAAGTGGAGCAGACATAGGCATGACAACCTAATTCCCTGCACGAGGGAAGTAGCTGGGGACAAGGAGGGGGAAGGGGAGACAAAAACACTTCACACAAGGTCAGTGCAGGAGATCGAGACATCTGTCAGGGCTGGAAGTTAGTACATTTGCTTTTATTACAGCAAATAATGTTGGTACTGCAACAGTTTATGCTTAAAGCAGTGCAGCCCGTGAGCACAAGTAAATAGGCATGACAGTATCCTGATTTTTATTTTAAGTTATATCCCACAGGAAATGGAACTAGTAAAGTCTGGCATAAATGTAATGCTTGTTTTTATTTAGTATGGAGAACAGGAAGAAAGAGAACCTAGAGCTGCGTCTCTAATGTACCCTCAGTTATAGAACGAAAACCCACTTCTAAACAACGCACTTCAAAGCACTTCAGATTCCATAGATCTGACCCATCTAGAGTAACCCAAGTTATCAGTGGGAAGCTTGTGGAAGTGAGGAAATAGGCACAAAAAAGGATTTCAACGTGAGCATTGTCCCTTCAAACACGTTCTGCTAACTCTCCCTGTCAGATGCTACAATGAAGCTTGGGTTGTACTGTCAAGTTCATGCACATAAAGAAAGCCCAGTTAAAACTTTCTTTACCCTATTTCATTTGAATGGGACTAACTAAGGAATATGAATTGACTCCATACACAACACAACTTAATCAGTAATCCACCTACTTTGGTACTTATTTCCTGCATCTACTCTAAAAACCCTTAACAAGTAATTATCAAGAGGAGTCAGCAGAGATTTTATATCCAAGCACAGCCAGCCAGCACACAGGTCCTTACAAACATCCCTTCTGCATTAGAGTGCAGTAGGAGTTACTGTAAATGCTTACAGTTACTACATTTGGTCACGTATGTGTTAGATAGGATACAGCTGTTTAATCAGCTGCACATTTATTTATACATAATATAAAATTATATACACAAATTTATATAGGGGAGTAGCTCAGTACAAAGAGGTGAGAAGTATCTGCACATCTTCTGTTGCAATGCTAAATACACCACCACTGGACATGCTCTCCAGGCATGACAGAAATCCCTTGCAATTCAATATTCAGAGAAGAATTATTTCACCTAAGTGCCAATGAAATTAATGATTTTGTACAGCTTCTTATAGAGCTGTCTCAAAGAGCTTAGCACTGATTGAATGAACTGTGATTTATAAGCATCATTTGAAAAATCCATTACTGCTCCTGAAAGAAGTGCCTTTTTACGCAGATTAGTACGCTTTTCTCATAGACTGAGAGCCAGGGCACTATCTCCTATCAATTCTATAAAATGTGAACTTTCTTCTGCTACATCTCCTTTGTAAACAAGGCTTAATTTTATATTTTCACCAGTGGCACATTTCAACACTTGGCGTTAAAGAGTACCTGTTGGCCAAACGCTTTTTTTTTTTTTTTTTTTTTTTTTNNNNTAAAATGTCCCTTTGGCCAAATCTTTTTTTTTTTTTTTTTTTTTTTTTTTTTTGCAGCTAACAAGAAAGAGTACTGGAAATGAGATGGAGAGGTGATACAGCAGACGTGTGAAATCATAAGGTGTTGGGACCAACCACTCTCTTTGTCTCCAGGCTGAAAGCAAAAGGTGTTTTCTCTTGGAATAGGCAGCTGACTGACACACCCACTACCACAGCATATTAGGGCCAATGATACTTGGGAAAAGCTGAGGTGAGGGCTAGGTAATTTTCACAGAAAAAAAAAAAATTCATTCAGGGTTACAAATGTGCGGAAACTACCTTGGTTGGGATGTCCTCAAGCTGAAAATGGCTGAACACCAAGAACCCATGAGGGAAAATTTCACATATGTTTGCCCAGCTCTTACAGTCATCCAGGGTGTATGCTTTCAGCTTCTGTGAGAAGAAGGATATGGGGCTAGATGGGATATTGGTCTGCTACAATACATACACTGGCTCTTACGTATAACATCTGTGCCAAATGAGCTGTGTGATATTTTCCCCCAAGTGTTTTGTTAGCTGATATCTCTGCTTCCATGCAGTTCACACCTGCAGCAGGGTTTGAACAATCAGCTGGACAGAGAGGCCCACTCCTCACTACAGATCTGTTCACAATACAGTTTGACACTCAGTGTGGAGTAGGGATTGCTCAGACAAACTCTTATCATTAAAGCACTGCAGAGCAAGTTTCTCTAAGCTATCTACATGGACACTGAAGCCCATAAGGATTCTAAATCAAACTCATGCACTTTAAAAGAGAAATGCAGACTGGAAATCATTGATTTTTTTTTTTCAACATGCAACTAGAAGTTTGTTTTCAAGAATGAACTGAGCCGTGAAGTAAAATAAAAAGGCTCATTCTGCTGCATGTCAATCTGCTTGCATAGTAAGACGGAATTTAAGAGATTCTTAACTCATCTGTTTCCCAATGCTTTAAAGCCTTCCAGGAAAGACTAAGCCTCTTGCTGACCCAGCAAACCATGAAAAACTGTAAGGACGAGTAACTGTCATTAATATTTGATAAATGGACAGACCCAACCATACCCAGCCATTTACAGCTTATTAATAATTTGCTTTAGTGTACTTTAAGACAACTGCTGATGCCAATTCTATGTATAAAAGTGAACACCAGCAAAACCCATCCATTTCTGAACTGGGATGACTTCCATCTACAAAAGTAGTTCACAACCCTTACTCCAGAAGGCCAGTGGCTGTGAATGAACTCTTGCTGGACACTTAACTGAAATGTTATTCGCTATGCTGCATAAAAATCTAAAAATTTAGCAGCCGAAGGTATTCAAGGACTCTATGTTTGCCACTGGTGCTCTGAGTAGTCTATTTGCTAATATTTTAATGCACAGCTCTCTGCAATATGAAGTCTATGATTAAGACTATTTAATTTCATTACTTCTCTTCCATAACTATGGACACATCTAATTTCTCTTACAAGAATACCTTTATCACATACGCTTCTTTTCCTATCACAGCTCTAGACTGAAGTATGCAGAAAATTTTGGACTTAGCCACACACAAGCTTTCAAAACTTCCCTCTTTCCAGACCCAGTTTGCTGACATCAATTAGAAGATTATCCTGAGAACAGGGAAAAAAAGGTCATTTACTGCAGTAATTTTTAAAATGTTTTTGTTCTTAAAACTTTAACATAATTTTTAATTCTCAAATAAAAGCCAAATGTTTCCATGTCAATGTGTTTTTGATGTTTCAATATTTCATATGTTCTCTAAATCATGGATTAAGTTAGCAAACAGCTGTAGATTTATTACACAGATGGGGGGAATTACCTTTGGAGATCTGTTTTTTTGCAGGTGTTAGACACTGAAAATTTAACACTTGCCACATTTAGGAGTAACCACAAACTAAGAGCAGCAAAAGTGAAAGGCTTCCAATCCCCATTGCCTAGGATCAGAGCTTCTTATATCTACAAAGCGCCCATTTGGTGCTGGATGCTGGACTGAAAGGACTGCATCAAGGAACAGAGTCTCATTCTTACAAACGCTTTAATTATTAAATGGAACAGTTTTTTATTTTTAAAATGCAAGAAGGGCACCATAAGAGAATTCTTAAGCAAAAGCATATGTAGAATTCCCATTCACCTGAAGTTACTTAATGATTAAAATTATCTATTTTGGGCGTTGATTTTTTTTCAGTTTTCTTCCTTCTTGCAATCAGCTCAGCACAGCCATCTACTACTCTTGCACAGATTCAAAGAAACATTTATTTATCTTTGAGCCCAGACCACCCACACTTCTAAAGCTACATATTAATAGATCACAAAAAGCTGTGCATAGCCACGAAAAGTGATTTTATACCCACAATGCTATTATACTGAGAATCTACTGAACAGCTTCTGGAGTGTGAAGGGGTACTTGTTGTGAATTTAGAAAGAAATAACTGCTACAAAATCACACATCTAACAGATAAATGATGACATGTTAACTGCTTTAAGACTCAGTATAAGAATAGAAATTGGATGAACAAATAGTTTTGCATTACAGTTACAGATTAGATGACAAAATTCTTTGCTGTTACTGTAGTTTAGTCTGGGGTTTGGTCTCTCTGTTATCAACTGTGTTAGTTTTAAAATACAGTAGCATCTCAAGTCAACAAACAAAATCTGTATTTTCTGCAGCTGACTTTAAATTGAATGCAGTGAAAATTAGACCTGGAAAGCTCAAGAAGCAAACAGAGGAACGCATGGTGTGATGTCTTTAGCTTCTTTCTGGTTTACCTCTAATAGGGATGAGCTGGATTTTATAACTCTTTAGAATTTACATGAACCTTGTTTGCGGGTTTTGTTTCTGCTTTCAGTAACAGCAGTGTGGCTTAAATGATCCAGAACCAAAACCACGAGGGAAAGGACTGTCCTTTTAGCTCCTTGTTTCAACATTCAGAGAAAGAAAAGGAAGAAAAATGTGGTCTGCAGCCAATGCTGCTGCTACATGCTTAGCATCTCAATGACAGATTACAGTCTGTAAGTCTCCATCCCTCAAAGCAGGGATGTATCCTCCATCCCTTTTTGTCCTCTTAGTTTTCTTTTTAATTTTGTGGAAAAATTAGAGAAGATGCATGTTATAATGTCTTTTTTAGAACTCTCTCATTCTGCAAGCAGCTCTTGGAAATGTGCATTTCAAGCAAGCACAAACAACAACTCTCAAATATACTAAGCACTTAAAAAATCCTCAAACCCCATGTATCCTTCTTACATATATTATACCTTTAAATAGTATTTTCTAAAATCTCATAGATTTATTATTCCATAATTCCTGGCATACCTAGACTAGCTTTAAGAGCTTTAAACAAAATCTTTCTTTGCTGTCGTTGCATTTACAAACCTCCCACAATCTCAGCATCAGAAAGTCTGTTATTTTTAAATAAAAGGAACAGAGGAGCTCTACCCAGTAAGTTGAAACAGCCTCCTTAATGGACCAGAAAAGTGCAAGTTGTCATAACACTGGAACGCATATGGGTCTGTATCATTTGCCAGATAACATATGTTTTTCCTCTTCCTCTGCTCTTTTAGAGATGACTGAAAAGCCAATAAACATGAATTTTCTAATAAACCATAAAAGAAAATAAATTTACTAAAAGCTACTGACATGACTGTTACTAAGTCATGACAATGTTCTCTTCAAGATGCAATTACAGGTACGTAACTGGTTAGACTTTTCATAAGAATGCATGTGCACTATAAGAGAATGATATTTACGTCACACATTTATACCCTACAAGCTACAGCACACCCTGGCAGTGGAAGCAAGTTTTACCTACAAGCCCCAAACATATACAGAATGCACTGTGCTGTATAGCACAAAATAAACACCTTTATTAAGTTCAAAATATGAGTTGAACTGAGAGCTGTCACCATCAACAAATCTTTAAGCTTTGCAGAGGCCAGTAAGGGAAATACTATTTTATGCAGGAGTCCATGGAGGATAAGAAAGAGAATGTGGTGTTTCCATCCCATCTAGGTAAAAACCACAATGCAAACTGATGCCAGCATGATGTGCTGATTTCTCCTAATCCAGATAAAATTTTAGCCTGCTCAGAAACAGAGAGAGAGAGAGAAAGAACATTGTCACTTCAGCAAGAAGTCAGGAAACCCTGACAAATCTGGGAATACTATAATTTGGAGATATATTATACTAAAGAGAACCATAACAATGAGTATTGAGAAGCATGACAATCATGAAAACCAGCTTGAAAATAAAATTTTTAATCAGAATTAAACCTCTGTTATCAAGGCAGGTCTATGACAAAGCTTTATTTCTTAATTTATTCATAGGATAAGTGAATGGCTCAGAAGAGAGATACTTCATCACACCCCTTACCCTTAGGCCACAGAGGTGCAGTTATCAAAGAGTTATACATCATCAGATGCTAAATCTACCTAAAATTGCCAAGCTCACATGCAAGAGTGCAGAAATAGGACATAATCAGCACCATCACCCAACAGTTGATGGACATTTGTAATCACATTGGACCTTGAGAAAGTATAGTAAGAAAAACAGGAGAGTGCCCAGTGTGTTCTCACTCATTCCTCCATCTTATTCCATTCCTAGGCCATGCTGAAGATCTTCTGGAAAATAGAGTCATATTATGCTGAAAGTTCATCATTATAGCTGATGTCATCCTTAAGGCCAGTGACCACTCAAAATTAACATGCAGTACCTCTACATGAAGAAACCAGGATGTTGATACATCTGCAAAAATCAAAGCACTACTAAAATGTCTGCAGACGTCACATCACACCAAGAGTGCTTCTTCTGCTTCCTGTTCAGTTACTGCAAATTGCCTTGGTCTACAATTTATCTCTGCTTGTGTTCACTTTTACCTCCCTGTACCTTTTTTTTTATTTTAAGCATGCCACCAGTAATACTCAAATTTTAACAAGGGTGTGTCTGTAACAACGGGTAGCAAACCAGAAGTTCAGTATCAAAAAATTGGCAAAAATGTGTTAAAGGCTGTTAATGACTTCAAAATTCTACCTACATCTTTCACTGCATACCTTTGCTCTACTTTCTAATGGCTGATAACCCTCTACTTTCCCATTGATTTTCCTTTTCTTCATTTAACTTTCTCCCATTTGTCTGCTCGGATTTCTGATCTCCACCTGTGTTATCTACCCTGGGGATGCAGTCATTACATTGCCACATTTCTTTCTTATATTAGCTGATGCAAACAAATTCCACTTATTTCTCAGGATGCCGATTCTCCCTTACTGGTCAATCTGCTCTGGAAGGGTGAGCCTTTTGTCCACAAGGAAAAGCCCAAACATATGCCTGGAATAAAGCAGTAATTCCAGAAATGGCTGAAAACTATCTTTTAAGTGCATGGTTAATTCTTCTAATTGGTGAATTCCTACAGACTAGGAGAAACCACTAACACACAGACTTACATGCAAGTTGATCCATTTCCTAAGACTAGCCCATATTATAGGCTACATCTGTGGAGAGTAGGGGGGAAATGAAGATAACTTGAATAATCGCAGGAGGAGACAGAGATGTCCCAGAAGGAAAGAAATCCCCTATTATCAACATGCAGTCAAGAACATAAGGGGACAAGTTGTCCAGTTATTTAGTGGCTCGGCAGAGGCACAGCAAAGCACTACAGCAGAAGGCTCTAGGCACACAATGTATGAGGCAATGGTTTGTCAACAGCAGGTCCCCAAGCAAAAGTTACTGATGAACAAGACTACTTCAGTAATGCCCTACTGCAAGAGCCCCTCTGCTTGCAGAGGGAAAAAGCTGGAGGGTTTAGAAGACTTCCAGGTATCATGATGGTGATTCAAATACAAAACAAATGTTGATCACCACCTCCCAGGTTGTGGAGCAGAGGAAGATGTGACATGAGTAGCCTCCTTCAGTATCCTGGTTTGTTTCCATTTCTCCAGGAGCACCAATAACAGAGTCCATGGTTACCTCCTTTTCACGCTAGCTCTGAAGTTCAAGAGCCCACATGGAGCCAAGACTCGTACTGCAGACCCTGAAAAACAGCTTGGCCAAACCAAAACCTCTATTCTACATTCTCATCACTTGCTGCAACTCCTAGAGCAACATAAACGAAGCTGCCCTCTTCATGATAGCCCTTCCTGCTCACAATCTTTGAGTAGAAGAAAAATGGGGGAAATTATATGAAGATATTTTTTAAAGGCCTGCTAGACAATGTAGTATGAAACTTGGACATGAGTATGATGGTCCTGGATTAACCTCCAAGTAGAACTAACTTCCTTTCCCAGCAGTCCATAGGATGTTCATCTGCTATTCCTCATGTGCATCTCTCATGCCTCCGTCTCATTCATGCTTGGCTTTATTATCTCCGGTTCAGTCCTTATCAGGACATAACTATTTATTTCTACTCTCTAAACAGGATTATGGCAGCGTGGTAACACTTTCAAAATTCAGTGCACTGTGAGTGATATCCACGTACATGACATCACAGTGCATGACACCTGCGGCCCTAGAAAATCTGCACTATTAATGCATCAAAACCTACAAGAAAAAAAAGAAATTGGTAAAACCACAATCACAGGTTATTTTCTTCAAAACGCTCAGGAACCCTTCAGGAGGAGTCTGTCCGCTTAAATCAAAAGCAAACGATTGCTCTCCATCAGCCCCGCCGGGGTGTCAGGCTGCGGCAGCGCTCCCCGACAGCGCCTGTCCCGCTGCCTTTCAGCACCACGGACGCCCGCGCCCAGCGCCAGAGGCCGGGGCTGCCGCAACGACCCTCGCTCCTCCCCGGGAGATGGTGAGCTCCTAAAATCACGGTATTCATTTTCTTCTGGGCTTTCCTGGAGCCACCGGTGCACGATGTCCTCTTTTTTTTTTTCCCCCCCATGGTGTTGGAGGAAAAATAAAGGGCAGTGATGGGATTTTCTTTTTGGCTTGGGATACTAAATGAAAAACTCCGTGAGCTCAACCTTCCCGAAGCTTTTCTAGATTAAATTGTATTAGGGCTGTACAAATTGTGTACTTTTTGAGCTCAGAGTGCAATTAGAAAAAAAGAGAAAAAGCGATAGAGAAGAAAACGCCTTTTGTTCCAACAAACTATTGTCAGACCCAAAATATCATCAATGACTCCTGATTTGAAAAAAATTAATTAATTAATTAAGTAGGCCACCTGAAGATAAAGACAGGTTGATCTTTCATCAAATGTACTGAGGAAACACATTGCAGCTCTCCCTAGGTTTCCTCTTTAAATACTGCTTTTCCCCAAATTCATGTAAGTTCTGCACAAACTCAGAAACATGTCTACATTCACCCAGGACGAACTGCTGTGAATTTTCTTCTGATGGAAAAGGCTTTGTTCAGTTCAGAGGTATACATTCTGCCGTGCTTTTCCAAGCTGAAAGCAGAAGGGCTCTCTGTCAACCCCTGGCCCTCCATTCAACCTCACCTGCAAAGAATAAAGGGGGTTTTACGGACAAGTACAACATTTTTCTCTATTAGGACTAATGAGTTTCTGCGAAGGCAGGGTGAGTTAATTCACTTCGTTAGCAGAGAGCTCGGGAACCATTACAAAGACCCTGAAGTGCATTTTAATTTCAGGCCACTGTGTGTTGCACTGTGTGCCCTTCTCTCTGGTTCCGTTTGGGTCATGCTACCGTCGGGGACGGGTCCTACCGGCTTTCCTCTGAGGACCACCTCAAGTCCTCAGAAGTATCACCGTTGGTTTAACTCCCTCTGAGATTTAACCAGAGCTGATAACTGATTCCCTCTGAAGCGCCGAGCTCCCGTGCTCATTACCCACGCTGCTACGGGACAAGGAACGCGTTTCTAAGGGCACTTGTGAGGACGGCGGTCTGAGGGCCGCGCTGACTCAGGGGGCAGCCGGCAGTGCGGGAGCGCGGCGGTGCCATCGAGCGCGGCGCTGCCGGGCAGGGGGCCCGGGGCCCGGGGCGCGCGCGGGGCTCACCTGGAGGAGGCGGCGGCCGCGCGCGGC
>VZTE01004632.1:505959-585113 GCA_013397775.1 Eulacestoma nigropectus | reverse complement strand
CCCGCGCAGCCCCCGCCCCGCCGCCCCCCCGCAGTTCTGGGGGCCACCGCCGGCCCACCCACCCAGCGCCCGGGGGGCGGCGGCGTGTCGCGCTGGGTCGGGATGGCGCGGCACTGCTCCCGTGCCGCGCAGAATTCGGAGAGGTCTTCGCCGAAATTGATTCCTCGGGGAATCAGCTGGCTTCCTGCTGATGGGGTAAAGTGTGACTAGCGCACGGGCTGCCTCTCGATGCGGAGGCATGGCTTGTGAAAGAGGAGAATTTAAATTAAATAGAAATCTGCGAGGATAAACGAGTTTACACAATTCAACAAGGATTTGTCTCGCCTTAATATTCTGGTCCTCATTTTCCATTAAAAGGCTTGCTTGCTTGTTATCCTAGCACCGGGTCAGTAAATAGCAACTCAGCATGGCAGGAAACCATTTACCAGAAGTAACCCTTAAGTAGAAACTTCGATTAGCTTTAGCAAGACCAGAACTTCTTCCCTTTACCACTATTCCTGACTCCCATATCTATCTCAGAATGGTCTAAGAATGAATTAGTGTTTCTTCAGTAATGCTGAGAATATACAACATCATATAAATGTTAAGTAGCAACCATTCCTCTATCCACGAAAGCTAAGTACAATACTTCAGTGGTTACTAGTCTCTTGCAGTTCCCTCTGATCCTTTACAAACTTAACTTCACCTTTCTGGCAAGAGTCTAGCAGCTGTTCAGAGAAAAGTAAATTCATCCTAGGACAGACAAGTAAAATCAGGGCAAAGACAGTAAGTAGCAGGAGGAGTTACTATAGTTCAGTCCTCTCCTATGAAGGGGCACTTGGGAGGGCAGCTGTTTTACTATTTGCCTCTTCTCCAAGTCATGGAAGAACTACCCAAGTACACTGCCAGAGCACTCTGAGGAGGGAGCAAACTCACTGCAACAGTGAGGAGAAGGGGAAGAGGACTTTTTTTCTAACATTTTTGGGACCTACACAATACCACATATCCAGGTTAAACTAGGGAGAGCTAGGTTCTAAAGTAAGTCTAGAAGTTTTGCTGCATGTGTGTAGTTGCGTGGACAAGAGGGGGAACACATGAGGTCACATCCACTGTGTCTGATTTGCCTCCTTACACAGAGAAACAGGGCAGAGCAAAGCTAGATCTTGTCAGATCTTCTTAGGCACATTCTGAGAAAGTCTCTGTGATAATTACAAGCATAGAAGCAAAAAGGAAACGCTGAGGTCCTTGCCAGCTTCGTTCGTATTCATTGAGAAAACACATGGATCCTCCCCAAGTCACAGATGTTCAATATGAAAATGCCTGAATTCCACTGAATCACAGCAAGTTTGGAAAAACGGCCATGTCCCATGCAGCCCATGCTGTCACAAAGAAAACATGTGAATCATGTTCAATCAGGCACATTCACTGAGAAACTAAACAAAACCTGCTGTTGACATGGTCAGGCAGTGCCTAAAGAGCAAAATTCTGTCTTTGGATAAAGCATGCATGAAGATAGCAGGGGAAAAATAAGACTGACGTAGTTATCTGTGGTTCTGGCAGTATTCATGTATTTTGTGAAACCAGGGCACTTCAAGAGTTTTATATGAAGTAAAGTCATATGAAAGCACTGCCCAACTACAGCATGTTTCCAGAAATACATCTTCAGGACACTATAGATGTTTTGCCTACTGTGAGCATGAGCCTTACCTCATAAGTGTTCCTCCACCTTCTTTGTGTTTCTGCTTTTTCAGAGTCTATTCTTTCCTCCATTCCTTTCTTAAACGTTTTCTCTTCCTCTCTTTTGCCATGTTCATGACCTCATTCTTTTCTTCCACAAATCACAAACAGAAGTTTCTAAGTCTTGAGGAGATGTTTGCCATCTCCTGGATATATTTAGCTACCCCTGCTGTTCCCCATCTTCTCAGCAACGTGCTGACCTACACAAAAAAGAGAAGTGACATTCATGAGACATGGAGGGAAGCCGTCACAATGACTTTATCCCAAAGGAAGCAAGGTGTCAAAGTGCACTAGCCACCTCCTACATCCTCAGTAGATCACTCTCACAGTGAAGACACTTGCCAGCTCCTCAGATCTACCAAGTCTTCCGGTGTAAAAAGTGGACAGGAGAATAAGCATATTATTTGAAGATGAGGAATGTTGGTTAGAGTACACAAAATGCCTGAGCATTCCAGTTTAGAAGGGATTGTCTGTGAACCAGCCTGCTCAGTTAGCAGAAAGTTACTTCTCCTGCTGTTCTCCCATTTCTTTCCTGGAGGTGGCCACCTCTGACTTCATAGGCAGGTGAACAGCATAGGAATCCGCTTTCAAACCATTGAAGTTTCGAACCCTATTTCTTCAGGCAACTCTATGTGAGCATCCCTGTAATCCACTACGCAAGGCAGTGAACTTTGGTGCTTCCAGAGCAGCGCCGCATGCCAAATTCAGCTGTCCTGTGGCAGGGACTCAACGTCCAGGAAAGGAGCAAGGAAGGAAACTGGAAGGTGATAGCTCTATCAGCTGCTCAAATTTAATCGGCCCATATTTGCAAATCACCATTTACTATAGCTTAATCCTCCTTTGATTAATTGTAAATTCTTTTCCCTTCAAGGAGAATTAAACTATAGCAAACTAAAGCTGGGCATGACACTAGAGTGCAAAGGATCGCTGAAACAGAGATAGTGTTGTTACAACCATGAAGGTCTATCAATAACAGAGTTAATTCTACCCACAAACATTGCCTCGCCCACGCAGCAGCTGTGGCAGCTGAAGATGTGACCCTCCCATGCTGAAGACATGGCTGAGGTGGTAAAGCAGTGTGACCACTTCCTTTTTTGCAGCTCGCTGGCTCACTGCAAACCATCTTCAGCAGCAGCAGCAGTTAAAGCCAAACCACCTGACTCGGGGCTGACGCAGGGCGGAGCGCTGCAGGATCCATTCCAGCGCTCATTAGATGGGCGGTAGCAGCCAGCTGACGGCAGAGCGTGGCTGAACTGCTCCAGACAGAGCTGAAGCAAATAAAATAAAACCTGAAAATTTTTCCATGAAGTTATTTCCTGCTGCTTGAAGACAGCATGGTCTCAGCTGCTTGTTACTGCCTTTCAGCCAGTGGGCACCATGCTTCCATTTCTGCCTACCAGGTGGTGTTCCCTGATCTCTGTGGGTTTAGTCTAAGGACAGAGATTAGTTTAAGCAATGCTGAAACAATGATTTCCATTAACCCCGGTGATTCTTTTTCCTGTGCTGGGTTACAGAACGCCCATATAAATCAGCTTTCTGGCAAAATTGTGGTGTGAGGAAGCACTAATATCTTCAACTATTGCAGCTGGATCTAAGAAAGGACATCTGTCTCCAGCCTCGCTGGCTGGGGTCGCTATGGATATTCAGCCTGTAATACGTGATATATGGAGAAAGCGTTAACTTTGCAGAGCATCAGGTGTTCCATTATTTATGGTTCCCCAGGCACACGTATATTGATTTCAGCAACACCTCCTTGAAGGAGTGTCAGCTGCACAAAAGATTTGCTGGTGACCACATGGAGGCTGGTCACAGTTACTATAATAAAAAGCTGTGTAGAGACTGCTCTCCTTATAAATGCAGTGAAATGTAATTAAGAGTAATTTTTTTTTTTTTCTGGTAGCCATCATTTAACTCTTAATCACAAACTAATTTGCAGCAGAACTAATTTTGCTGTGAAATAACAGATGCTTTGCCTTCTCTGATGAAGAATCATGTAGTTGCCAGAACCTGACTGGAAATAATGTACCTGGGTCTGTCTTCAAAGGTAGGAAAGAATTTCATACTGTTTGTGGTACAGATAGTAGTAGCAGGGTTTTTCAGTTTCATTCCAAATACACCACAGTGCCTTAGCTCCGCATGTAGAGGATGTTGCTGGCACCTTCTGTGGCCAATTACTTCAGAATTTGTCACTCAGATATAACCATCTAAGTAGGATTACCCAGATCAATATTTTCACATTAACTTTATTTCTAGTCCACTTATCTCGTATGCTGTCAACCAGACTTAAAAATCTGTCCCAATTTTGAGTTTTCATTTTATGGATCTTCATTAATCTCTGTGCTGTCAATCCCATTCTGTTCCTACACACCTTCCCAGCTGCAAATCCAAGTGTCACATCACTTGTCAAGATGATTGTTCAAATATATTTAGATTTGCCTGAAAATATTGGCTGTGTCCTACACATGTTAAATTTATCCCACTTTCCGCTGCAGGATGAGGACATTTCTTGTTATGCACAGTATATAGAACTGATCCTTTATTATGAACAAAGCTTATAGAAAATATAAAATAAAATATTAACATAAATATTAACATAATTAAATTAGATTCTACTAGGTAGGTGTTCATTCAGATTTTGACATCCTAAGCAATTTTATATCTATATCTGTATTTAGTTTATAAACCTGATCACAGATTTAATTAATCTAGCAAGTAGATTTTATCCAAAAGTAAAAGACCCCGTATTTGATTGCTGTTCACTTCCTCATTTGTAATTAACATGATATGAAGTTATCTCTAAAACAGAAGAAAGGCTTCTTCCTTTAGTTGTCTGTTATTCCAACAAGCTGATGCAGATTTGAAGCAATCTCTTTAGGATGGCAAAGGTTCACCCTTACAGGCCAGGAATAAACACACGAGAGCTTTCCACTACATGGGTTGCATTCCACATAAAGCTGGCTTTTGCCGTCTGCTTGCCACTGCTGAATGCAGACCTTAGTGGTCTCTCTAAAATCTGAAGGGGAGCTCCAGAAAGCTTGATAAAATATATCCCAGGCTGGATTTATTACTCCTTGGATATAATGTCTCCCTTGACTACTGTGTTGAATTTTCACATAAAGTGTATGGGATTATCTACATTATCAACTTTTCTCACACAATAATAGATCACAACCTGCAATCAGATCCAGTAGTCAAGTTCTATGTGCATAGAAGAGCGAAAGAAAAAAAGACGCAGATGTGAGAAACAAAATGGGACTAAATTCTGTTACCTGATCTGTTTGAACTGCAGATGATACTGAAAGTATGCAGTGACCAAACACATTTGCAGGAGCTCCAAATCCAGATAATCTTCATCTGGATGTATCCTCTTAAATCAGGGATGTGTGTGCAGTGTTCTAGAAGTTATTCTGTATCTACAGGATATGGTATCCTAGCATTTACTATGCTTGCCAATCTATCTCTCTCTAAAGTTTAAAGCTTTGAAAAAGAAAGAGCTGGCTGAGAGCAAGCAAAACAAAACCATTACAACCATATCTGAAGACACACAAGTTGTCCAGCAGAGGATCGCTCTGAATTAGCTCTTCCCAGATTTCCCTTCAGTGACGTCAGTTAGCTGATGTTAACGTTGGCCAGCACTGTGCACAGCACTAGTGGTGCCAGGCAGCCAAAATACAGTAGTTGAACGTTAAAAGTCTGTTAACAGAGTCCGAGCTGCAAACAAAATGCAAATAGCAAGAACGATTGCAATGGCATGCCATGGGATAGGATGCATTTTCTGTCACTTGCAGTCTTTAAATCAAGGTTAGACAGCTAACAGACATGTTCTATTTCAGCCACAAATGACAGGGCTTTAGGCAGGAATTACCGAGTAAAATGAAGTCAGGCTAAACGATTAGGCTGTTCCTTTCTGGCTTTCACATCTATGAAAATCCAGCTTCCCAGGGCAGCTGCCCTGATCACAGAAGAGCAGCCCACACAGTGTGCTTGAGACTGGAAACCTGCTGCTACCACTTCATCAGCTGAAGTCCCTGCTGAGGACTCAAGCTTGTGGCACTGAGAGGAGGGAGGGTCTACACATAAAGCTGTATCTTAATATGCTAAGTCACTCTGCCAGCTGATTCCCTTGCTGCATTGAGCTAAGTAATTATTTTAAATAGCTGTAAATCAGAAAAGAGCTTTGCTTTTAAAAGTGAAGTATACCATAATCCACGTGTGAATTAATGCCCCTGGCTATTTTCTCTCTCTCACGTGCACAAACACTAAAAGCAATGAATTCAGCAGCAGTTTTTGAGCCTTTGTATTCCTTTTCCAGATGATAATTTCATAAAGAGTTTTGATGCCTAAGTTTTGGCTGCTCTGCTACAACTGACACTACCACAATTACATTCCTAAAAGGTTCACATGTTTTCTTAAACAATCTATTAAGACAAAGCTATAAATACACGAGAACAAAGCAATCCTCCTTGTCCCAGTATAAGTACCCTGACCTGCTGATTTTCAGGGCACACAGTATTATGCAGTACTATGTATTTCTTTGGGGAGGTGACAGCTGGAGCTGTGGCTGGATGGGATGAAAACCCTCCAGCAGCCATAGGGGAGCAGATGTTTGTGTTACCTCCTGTAGCACGTTTGTTTTTGTTGGCAGCTGTCAGTGTGCTGTTGCTGGGTAATTCTGCTCATGTCCTTTTGGTCAGTGGTAGTGGAGCACCTAGCACCTTCTCGTCAGACACCCATTTTTACTAGATGTAAAAACACATTTGTACAAATCCCAGTTAATGGATCCTATTTGATTGAAAGTAAGCCAAACTGAGTGCTGGAGACAGAAGTTGACTGCCTATTTTAATTCAGGTCATATAAGCTGCATCTAAAAGCAGTTCTGACAGCTTCCTCCAGCCTCTTCGTGTCAGCAGGGGGAAATCCTGCTTGTACGGTGCTGCCACACTGAATTATCCAAGATCTCATAATTTTTTTTTTAGAGTTTATCACTACAGAATCCTTATGGGGCTGAGAAGGCTTATAATCACCATTCCACAGGGGACTGCAGACAGATACTAAGTTATGTCTCCATAGGGCACATTTACATCCTGCAATGGACAGAGGGCCCTGGTGTAAAACTGACCCTACTCTTCAGATGGAGGTGTCATAGCACCACTCTAAGGAGCCCCAGCCTGAAATAACAGACCCAAGGCGGGGGTTATGTGCCAGAAATGCCCCAACTATCTCACCATCAGGGTTTCTAGTGCCAGTCTTTGCAGTTTGCAAAGACAATGTTCACAGACAATGAATGCATTGGGGTGGGGAGCTCCCTGTGGAGCACTCGCTCCATGTGCGCAGTCACAGAGGACGTCAGCAATGCAACCTACACTTCCTGCCTCCCAAGGCAGTGGCTTTGGGCTTGTTTTTCCTCACTTGCTTTTCTCAGCCTGTTCTAGTTGTATTTCACTGCTGACCTTTTTTTTTTTTTTTTTTTTTTTTTTTTTGTGTGTATGTGTGTGTGTGTGTTCAAGAATAAAATAACACAGGCTTTTACCAATTTTAGCTATGTATCTTCTGCTCTGGTGGCTGGAACGTCAGCTATGAGATGCTTGAGATCACAGCATTGCAGCAGTGGTTTTAAAATTTCAAACATGGACATCACACTGTTACCCACAGCAGATTGTTCCCCAGCACAAAATAGTCAACAAAAATACCTTTCTAAATGTTTTTTTCATCACTCCTAGTATATTCATGAATACTCACAGCTTTGACTGTGTTACCTTTAACATAACCCTAGGTATGGGTTGCAATGCTTCCATGTATCATACTGCAGTAAATACAGAAATCAGTGTATTTCAGAGTGAACTCGGCCAAAAAGGATAGGAAGGAGAAGCTTCTTAAGCCTTTAAGTAAGGCATAAAATAAGCTTCTGTAATGTATTTAGAGGAAAAAGAAAGACTGCGAGGCATCTGTAAAAGGAATGCAGGACTTCTAAACCCATGTACATTCATGCACTAGAATATGACTACAGGAACAAGAAGATATCATAGGAAGACTAAATTCCTACAGCTAATTTTAGGCAAGAACTGTCTGTAGGCCTAGCTTACTATTTCAATTACACTTGCCATGTGTTCATGCCTGACTTCACCACATTGTTTCTGAATTCCTGCATCAAAGGGTTTATGGCTGCTTCTTTCAAAATAACACAAAATGCATCCCCTTCTCTGAACTGCACTGAAAAATGCCATCAGGAAAATGAAACTGGATTTCTAAACATGTTCATCAGAGTAGGTGTCTTGGGTACAGCACAGCTGGGGTGGCCTCTCCCAGTGCCACGATGCCCCCAGCCTCAGTCATACCCTAAAACCGGGTGGCAGCACTTTGAGGATTAGAAAAGTGCATCTGTTTTTAAATTTTTTTTTTTCCTAACAAGAGTTACTAGCCTTTTTTAGGTGACCAAGGAAAAGAATTAATGCTATGCTTTTCAGACTTTACCAATAAGAAAGGTATGACACTCTTAAAAGGAATTGTGAAGTGTTTAGGTCTAGAATAGGATGTCCAACAGATAACACTCTGCTGGAAGTAGACCTCAGGCAGAGGGAGGTGTAACTGCCTGGAAGGGGCAGTTTATACCAGAAATCCCAGTGTTGCTCGCATCTAGCAGAAACAAACCAGCACTGAGAAGGGCATTAAATATCCTAGTGAATTCAAATGACATTGTTCCTCTACTGCGCAGTGTTTACTTGACTGAAAATTTAGACAACAGAGAAACTGGGCACTCTGCTGACTTTGGGCTGTGCCCAGAGCATCATTTTCCTTTCACATAGTCCAGAGAAGGACCGTATCTGCAGCCAGCCTCTGGGCTGGTCTCTAGGAGAGGACCTCCCTCAGGGCTGCCACAGCTACCCCACAGCCCCCACTCTGCACGGGAAGAGCGGCTGCTGGGATGATACAGATGGGCTCCCCACTGCCACACAGGGGCAGGGACATCAGGCTCCACACCACGCCTGCCTGGCATGGGGACTCACTCTGCCTTTCAGCTTCCCAGCCCTGACCACCATGTCCCTGCCTCTGCCCACCACAAACCTACATCTGCCTACCACCTCCCAAATGGAAACAGGCAAAACTCTTGGACCACCACACAAACCCGAGTAATCATGCAGGGCAAAATGACATTGTCCCTTCAGTAAAACCTGCGTGCCTTCTCTCTGACTCAGTCTTCAGTTTATTGTTGCATGCTGGGGAGGGAAGGGGAGGAGACCATCGAACTCGCTGTGTCTGTAGGTATTTTTCTAGGTCTGGGAGCAGTTCACAACTTCCTTGCTTATTCTAAAGAAAACAACACGCACAAAAGTGCTCCTGCAGGGCTGAATATAGAGTCTCTCTCAGGCTCAAATCTCAGTTTACACCCATAGAAAAAAACATATTGCCAGCATGAGCTCATGACAGGGTGATCTCTCTCTGAATGCTCATTTTGGCTTATGCACTTGGAACAGCTTGCTGTTTTCTCTGTAGCTCAGTTGTGCGATATTTCACCTCGCTCTTCATCAAGAACCAGGAGGGGTCCGTAGTGCAATGGAATGAAAAAATAACAGCAGTTTTAATTTAATGTGCATTTCTTTTATGAGAGGGCCTTTTGAAATGACAGACAAAATTTTTATTTTCATACATAAAGCCATTTCTCTGCTAGGGGAAGAGTTCAGGTCTGCGTTTTCTCTTTCTTTTTTCTCTCTGTCATGAATGAGCTGCTTTCAGTTGTTGACACAGGCTGTCAGAATTGCATTGCACTAAACAGATTGTTGGCAGCTGGTGGGAAGGTAAAATGAATTCATCTACGCTGAAGTAGTAGTTTGTTCTTTAGAAAGTGGCATTCATTTACAAGCCCTAAAGTTCTTTACAGCTGTGAATGAATAAAGCTTCGTAGTGATCCTGTTGGAGGGGTAAGCAGAGCAGGCACTTTTCAGTCCCAAGCACAGAAGGCACCTGACTTGTCCAAGGTCAGACTAAATGCATCTGAACCAAGATCTACTGAAATCAATAAAACATTTCCTGCAACTTTAAGGCATGCTGAGCTGAGACCTAAGCTAGTGACAGAAATAGAAAACAATTCATAACCCTCAAATCTCTCTTCTAATTGCTATTTTAGGCTACTTTTCTTCCATTTTATAGCAGGCTTAAACCAAAACATCAGCCAAACCACGAAAATTTATTACAAGACAATATGATACAAGAGAATTTGTGTTAAGGCTTTCAAAAAACCCAATCATATTGCAAGGACAAATAATAGTATTTTGTGGCCAAGATAATATTTAAAGGAAACCAGAATGAGTTGAAATATTCCCACAGGCTTCTTTGCTTGAATGCTAAAGCACTTATCTGAAATTTTTATTTACTGCAACAACTTCATGCCATTATTGCCTCGGTTAATGGGACAGGGCTATAGCAGAAGTACCAGCTAGAATTCAGGATTCAGTAGTGCACCAGGGAAATGAAAAATCAGAACCACTCTGAACTGTGCACTTTTAGGCTGCTAAACAGATGCAAGTCTTTAGCAATGAGCACTTAAATCATCTTTTAATTGAAACCACACCTTTTTAATTGCAGTAACAGCCATGTAGTCATAACTGTAGGATCCACTTGGAAATACAGACGTCTCTCAACTACATGGAAGCAAACTATCGTGGCTGGGATTAAGTCATACCACAGCAACAGGAAGACACCCAAGTTGCTCTGAAAAGACAAGTTTATTTACTTGTACACAATACCATCTGAACAGCTCTACTGCTTTCACATCTGAGCTGGGCAAAACAGATCTGTCAGTAAAGGTTTGGGACTTCTTTACTCTGCAGTCAACAGCATCACCAACATTTTTTTCCTACCAATTCTTTGTAATATCTTCTCATGCTCTGATTTACATGGGCTTTATATTAGCTATGGTTTTATTCTCTCCAGGTGGTCACTTCACTGCATATTTAAGCTAAATGCAATAATGGAGGATTCCCCCAATTACCTGCTAACCACACTCCTGCAACAGAAACTATCATGGCATTAACTTCATCCTCTTTCTCTCCTTCCCTAAGTTCCAAACCACTTATTCATCCCTTGGAGATGTTCTGACCAGAACAAGAAAGCAAGTTTCCAAGTCAAAGATCTTGAACAGAAAATGGCTCTCCAGCTACCCCTTTTCTCTCTTACATTAGCAGCCTTCCAGGCCGAGGGCCAGCACTAACTGGTGCCTGAGCCAGGAAAGGACAAGCTCCCTCGGATTGCTGGAAATTCCCGCGCCAAAACTAACATTCAAATCAAGGCAAGAGGTGGCCAAAGCAGACCATGGAGCATAGGCATCATGCATTCATGGGGGAGAAAACCAGCTCATAATGTCCATGGGTATTGGTTTCTCATCAGGTAGAAGATGCATCTTCATAAGGAGCATGTTGAAGGATCCTGATGTTAGGAGGCAGAAGCCTGGCTGAAATGACAAGGTCTGTCTCCACAAGGATTCTTCAAAATATCCCCATGCCAGGTAACAAACAAACAAACCCCAAAAAGTTGTTCCGGCTACTAATGATGTCTTGAGCATTTAGAAATCCAGCCAGGATGAGATCGGAAGCCCAACTAGGCCTTCGGATCATAGACTTGGAACAACCTAAGACAGACACCCTCG
The DNA here is from genome assembly GCA_013397775.1 of Eulacestoma nigropectus. NCBI lineage: Eukaryota > Metazoa > Chordata > Aves > Passeriformes > Eulacestoma > Eulacestoma nigropectus. The sequence continues at coordinate 573,757 of VZTE01004632.1, read as the reverse complement.
AAGGGCAAGATACTCTGCTTTCTCTGCTGATTACAACCCCCATCCAGACAATATCACCTCAGCCTCCTTCAGATCTGGTTTCAAACATTTTCTTCCCATCTATGCTCCTTTCTCAGCTAACTGTGCAATGCTGCTGTTGATGGATTACACAAAAGAGAGATACAAGATAATGTATTGTTAATGTAGTAAAGACTCTCCCATCCATATTTCTTTCCAAGGACCCCAGTACAAATGAAGACTGCTCCCCCTAAGCTAGAGAAGAACAATCCTCATATATTCTCTACAGGACTATTTTAGTTCATTCACGAATTATCATAACATATAAAAACATATGTAAAAAGTATCGGGTGAAACGCCTGCCTGACTGGAGTCAATGGCAAATCTCCCATTTATTCTAAAGGGACAAAATTTCATCCACTAAGTTCCAAAATGAACATTTTCTGCCTACATGTTCTTGGATATGCATGTTAGGTAGATGCTCTGTGTTTGCCCAACAGCTAAAGAAAGTTATTCTTTTCATGCAAAATGCTGTCTTGTCTCCCCACTAGAAAATAGACTTTGAATAATTTCTTCAGAAAATAATACCAAATTGTCAGGGTTTGTACTGTCTAATCTGGGTTTGGCATAACCAAGTGAACTCACTGGCTGCTAGCCCTGCCATTAATAGTAACAGCACAGTTTGGGACTTCTCTGGTTTTCCACTCGTACATGTCTCTGTGTCCAATTTCAAACACAGTTAATCATGAAGCAAGGAATAAACGGCAAAGTGGAAAGGTTGAAGATGGGGAAATGCATTGAAACTCCTCTGAACGAGTAAAAGGGCAATGACCTGAGCACCAGGGAGATCAAACTAGGGCAGAAAAACGTGTTCAGAGAGGATGCCCAGCCATCCTGGCAGCAGTGCACAACTTGCCTCTCACAGCTTTCTGCTGCTCCTCCCCATGGGTTGCTGCCCTGCAGCCGCAGGACAAGATGCAGGCCAGCATTTCATGTGCTCCAGTTCACACTTCCGTGGGTTAACCTCAGCTGCCTCAATTTGCACCAATAAGCCGGGCAGTGAATCACAACAGGCTGGGACATAGGCAGGCTCCTGCTAAGAGCTGCCTCTGGCCAGGGCACGGAGGCCAGGCAGGTACAGGGGTGATTATCCAGGGATTGCAGCCAGTTCTCCCATGCACTCAAGTCATGGACAGCAACATGCGAGATCCAAGGACATCAGACTGCTGCAGATAACAGGTAAACAACTCCCCGAGAGGTGAAGATAATTGGGGAAGTAGGTGTCTTTGGGGGGAGGACAAAGAACGTTAAAATTCTCTCTTGGGAGACTTTGATTTCCCACTAAATTACTCCTCTGTGAACTCATGCCTGGCTTTCCCTCTGCCCATCAATTAATGTATTAAAAAGCCTCACCAGAGTGCTGGGAGATGCAATTCCCTCTTCAAAACCTACATCTAAAACAGCCATTCAGTGCAGGGAGTTTTTGTATGCCCAGGTTCAGAAGCCACTTCACATTTTTTGACCTCTCTGTTAGAGAGACAAAACTCTTCGGCTAGTATCTCAGCCTGGGGATTTTTTCCCTCTTTGAAGAAACACAGAGAAAAGGCAAAGGCACACAATAGAGAAAATGGTTCAAGCTGGAGTTTTAAACAGGTGTTTAGGCAGAACAAATATTGATCCCTTGGTTCATCACTTTCTGAGGTGGGAAAGGACATGAAAGAAAGAAGCAGTACATTAATGCAGTTAGAACATTTCAGGATAAATTAAAACACCTCATCCCAGCATGCCCAGCTTACTCTCTCTGACTGCCTCACCCCAATAAATATTTACTGATTGTAACTGATTATACTTTGAAATACAAAACCCCTCAGTATGGTAGAAATCACCTCCCCTGTTATGACTAGTACAGATTCAAGGCACAAATGTGACAGCAGAATTTGCTGCAGAGGGCTTATGACCAAAAGTACTGGCAGAGAAAAGACATTTTAGAAAATGCAGCCATGAGGACAATGCAACTTTTAAATTTCTCTGCCAGTATATGCTGGGTGGATTTATTTACCTTTGGTCTATGAGGAAAGACTTATCTGTTGGCTTAAATCTTTACTAAGGGAAAAGAGGAAAAATTAGGGGTTTGATAGAGGAGGCTTTATAGTATGAGGTTTGGGAGGTTTGATCCTATGGCCCTACTTCTGTGGTGGGTTTATAGGACACAAAAAGCACATGAAAAATCTTACTTCAGTGTTACTTCTCAACATTTATTCTCTTGTGCACTTTTTATTTCTACTTCCTTCTGTCAAAGGAGAAAAAGCCCAGAACAGATGTGGAAAACATAGATAGATGGAAAGTGAGTCAATCAACCAGCCAAGACAATTATTTAAAAAATGTCAGTGCTTCTTAAGCACACCTTGCTCTTTCCACCATCTTGTCCCTGTTAGCTCCAGTGCCCTGTTCCCAGCACACTGTTCCCAGGTGAGCTGGGCAGAGTCCCTGGCAGACTTGGGCTTACACTGGGAAGTTCTGTGTGCAGTACCACACACATGAAAACACATTAAACGATGTATGCATGAGCAAAGCTGGCTCAAAGAAATGAATCAAAGAGAATAAGAAGGAAAATGAGTGAAAAGAAGATGAGGCAAAGACAACAAATAACCCCAGCTTATCAGACCATTGAACAAGTGCATTTTTCATTTAAAATGCAGTATTTAAAAATAATAATAAAGAAACTCATCATATTAACTGAGGCAACTAATGGAAAACAAATGCATGGCTTCAATGAGCCAGATATGGAAAAAATGCCAAAGAAGAAATTTTGGCAAGACAAATAAGACATCAGAGCAGAGCAAATACAAGCAACACTTCCTCTCCCTCCTCCCTTTATGGGATGCAACAGCAAGGATCACCACACACGCAGAGTGCATATCCCAACATTCATGTCTTGATTTAAAAGGAGAAAAGAATGTGAAATAGGAACTGCAAATTTAGCTTCCCAAAATTTATTTCCTCAGGAATGTGCATATACTTTATTTTCTCCAGCTTAATATCCAGCATGAAAAGTAGGTGGTTGTGTGGGGTTTGCATGGCCAGGTTTTGGTAGTGTGTGTTGAGGGGGATGGATGATCAGGCAGCAAACAGCTCAAAGAACTGGGCACATTTCCAAATAGTTGACACTGCCCTGCTAAAGCTGCTGTCATTGGCACTAGTTCCTAGGAAAGGGTGGCAAGAGGTGGGACATGTGTGGAGCAGCACAGGCTGGATCTACCTCAGTACCTGTGAGAAAACCTCCAAACTGGGACATGGCCCCCAGCGTTGGTAGACTTACACCACCTTGAGCCCTGTAGGAAACATTTTGGTTTTTAGCAGCAAAAACGCTTTAATACTAACATCTTGGACCAATGGTCTGGGTGCAAAACCATGCTAGCAACCACCAGAGATGTGAAAGAAACAAGCTTTGCAAGTAACTACAGTCATCCAGCCCCTGAACAGGAACTAAGCACAGCACCATGGGGCAGGATCCATTTCTGTGCTATGTTTATGTGCTTAGTTACTGCTCAGGCTGTATATTTGTTAGGGACAATGATCACTGCAGAGAGGCAGTGAGCAAAGCAGCTATATTTTATATTCAGCTGTAGAATTTCTGCTCCCCAAACTGCATTGATCTTGCTGAAAAAAATTTAGAAATCCAATGGAGTGAATCAATGATGCTTCTCAGTCCCATTTCAAATGCAAAAAATATATATAGATATAATGCAACTCCATGCTCAGTGCTCATTGTGGTAAATTATAGATCACAACAATAGTTTTTATCACTGTGATGCTTTCAGCAGGAGAAACAACCAAGTTGTCAGCAAAACAGCTTTAGAGGCTCTACAAACTTCAGTGAACTTTAGAAGACATGACTCTATAAACACAACTCCCGTGTTTCCAGCAGATGATCCCTTTCTAACCTCTACACATCAAGGGGAAAAAAAAACCCAAACCAACATTTCTTCTTCCCCTGTAATATACTCACTTCTCTGATGGTCTCTGCTGCACAGGAGGGAATCAACAGGTTATTATTTTATTCTGCTCATGAGCCAACAGGAGACAAAGAGGCTTTTGGTAGGACTGGAAGAAGGGGAACAGCTCTGGGTTGGCAGGACAGTGTTGTGGCTGTGTTTCTGCCCACCACCTCCCTCCATTCTGGAAGGGGCAGGCTGAGAATGAGGAAGGACGTGGTGTGCACAGGAAGGAGGAAAGCAGCATCTCACTATGCTGACCACTGTCCTAATCAGCCTCAGCACAGGGGGAAATTACAGCAGCCTAAAGAAAACTAAAAGCACTGAAAATTAATTTTAAAATCTGAGAACCAAATGCATTTTTGCAAGAGCCTTAGCTGACTATAACTACTTATCATCAAAATGTGAAGCTAAGACTTTTTAATTTTTTCCAAGGTAAGGTTCTCAGGGAACATTACCTTTATTATCTCTTGCTTAATATAAATTGTTCCCCTTCTGCTGAGGGAGAGAAGTGACTTTACATGAACTGCATGTAAAAACATAAAGGAAAACCTTTCAACAAAAAACACGGGAGAGAGAAAATGAAAGAGGATGAGCAAAGTGTATTCTTTATATAGGAACATTTCTAAATTCAACCACATACTACTTTGGTCCTGTCTACAGGAAAAAGCACCATGAGAGAAAAGCACCATGTTAAAAAAAAGTGATAACTGACATGTCTTACAGCAAGGAAAACAGCGTGAAAACACAGTATTGCCCTGAGGTACAAGTGACAACAGCTGTGTTATTTTAAAACATGCCGGCTCCCAGTGGTTAACTGTGAGGTGTGTCCTGCAGAAAGTCACCAGTTTTGTTTTTCACATCCAACATGCCCCTCCACACAGATATCAGTTATCAGTTATTATTGAGTTGTTTCAAATGAACTGCCTCGGTATAAGCAGGGTGTAAGGCATACACTTACAGAACAGCACACAGACATTTATGTTCCTGTCCATTCATTTTATAAACACACCTCACCACCCCTTCTGTCTTCCCTTTGAACAGAGCAACAGCCTTTAGGTTTTTCTCTTCTTTTTGGAAGACATGTATGGAGACACGATATTCTCTGGAGTAGAAAGTTCTCCCATTTCCTAATTGTGACCATTATTGGTAATGGCTCTTTGTCTGTGATTCTTTCTTTTATTTCTCTATAGGTACCATGTTATCACGACACTTACATACTCATGAGTCCTGGAATATTCCTGAGTCCAAAATTTTAAGACAATTTAGAAGTTTGACCACAATTTAAAGGCCTGTATTACCTGCAATACTAGATCTGTTTACTACACTATTCATAGTAACTATTTATGGGGTTTAAGAAATTAAGAAATTGTGAAACAGAAAAAAGCTAGACATTTTCTCATCACAAGGACAGCTTTTTACTCTGAGATTTTAGCATTCCTCCACCAGAATATCCCCTGTTCAGCTTCACCAACACAAAGCATTTGCCAAGACAGTCAGCTGGGTTGGCCTGAACGTTTCCTAGTGGAATGCTGAGGCTTAGCAACTGTTACTGGGCACACTGCTGAGCTCGTTAAAATAGAGAAAAAACCCAGAGACATGATTGACTTGAACATCTTCCTCACTTTGGTTTAGGTTTCCTTTGTGTGTGTCTCATTCAATCTCAGGCTTTATCACTTGCCTGTTTTCTGCCAACAGTGTGAAAACTATTGTCAGATTTTGTTACTTTTAAAACCAGTGTCAGGCGTTGCTAACAACCACTGGTGTGTTTCATACATAGTGTGCTGTATTACTATGATTTCTCAAGAAAAATCAAGTAGGGTGAAATGAACTGGGAGGATGGAGGCAGAACAGTTATCTATCAACATCAAGTTGCGTATCAGGTTATCCAGTGAGTATTTTCTGTCTCCAAAAACAACTTCCCACCACAAAACCCTCCCACTGCATAGTTCTGTCAGTGTTTGATGCAGCGAGGCTGAACCACACAGGGACCTGAAAGAGCAATCGATAGCACTGCACACTGCACCTGGACAACATGAAGCTCTCCAGAACAGCTGAGAATCTCACAGGCTCCTCAGGGATGTTGTTGATGGAAGAAGGCCAGGACAAGTTTGGGGGAGAGGGAAAAAAGAAAGGAGTTACCAGATCATAATTAATCAGGCTGGAGATACAGGCTAGAGACAGCTTCCAATTTCTTAGGAGTGTTTTCACCATTAAAGTTTCCTAAGAACAAAAACTGAGAAATTGAAACCTGTGAGAGAATACAAAACTAAAATTGCACTGCCACAGGGTTATGTTACGGAAAGCATGTGGACCTTTTCTTCAGTGTGTGAATCTTTGAAACACACTGTGCCATTTTAAGCACAGTCTTTTTATTTTAATCACTACAGAAAAACAGCATCATTGAACTGGCAACTGCATGGCAACTAAAACTGCAGAAACACCAGGAGCAGTTTTCTTTCCTCTTATATAATTAAAGAACATTTACAACCTCACCTACAAATAAAAAACCAACCAACCAACCAAACAAACAAAATCACAAAACCGAAAAGAATCAATCAGGTTTGCCCAGGAAGACAAATAAACTCCACTTCACTACATTAATTTATGTTAGCAGCAAGCAATTTTACCCATGCTTTCATTTAGCTACCCTGATTGAATGCTAGTTACTTTTGAATTTCCTGTTAAAGTTTGATTTAGAGAAACACAAAACTCCTTCACTGGGATTTTCAGTTCCAAATAGAACAAAGTTCTTTACAGAATTAATAGATTCTGATCAGTTTGCATTGCCAAGCTTTCTTTAAAAGAAACATGCTCATTACCATGTTGCCTGGGAAGAAAAGAAATTGAATGAGCAGGAAAGAATTAATATACTTACAGGACATGAGATTTGACTCATCTGGCAGCTGAAGCCATGCTCAAATTTTTGTATGGAATTTTTATATTTGTAATCTATATTGCTGCTTTATTGAAAGCAGATCTCTAGTTGTCAATGCAGGAAGTTTGCTTGTCAAGGAGATTTACTTGGAAATAGTTAAGTCATGTTATGATTTGCAGTGTCTTTTCCCAGTTAAAAAAAAAAGCACTTTTGGATGCAGCATGAAAGTTTTTCTGATTACACAAGCTACACTCTTACTTATCACAATAGTCTCCCAACAGCAATGCAGCCTGTCAGCATGATATTCTGTGGCTATAAACTCACTTCTCATTCCTCAGCTCACCATTTACCTGTCAGAAGAAAACCAAACTCAGTGTTGTAAGGTAACCCCTACATTCAATCAGCTGTAAAAAAAATAGCCTATTTTTTTAAGATATTCACCATGCAAACTTTGGCTTCACTCTTCACACTTTACTTTTAAGCCTTGTTTAGAACTGTGCTTGCAAGTGCTTCCTCAGTGAAAATCCCAGTGCAGCTGCAATTCCCTCCAGACTTATCATTCTGCAGTGGTCCACAACTCTTCACTTGCCACTGAATTTTCCGTAGTATGTTGAGTAATAATTTGGAGCAGGAGGGCACTGGAACATGCAGATACATATAACACATGCACTTTTCAGAAATGCATTTATAGCATGCTGTCAAAAGATTTAGTTGCATCAAGGTGCCCACATTTTCATTTTCACCATTGGCTGCACCCACATTAACACACTATTGCTCCTCCATTTTTCCTTTTATACTCATCTAATCCAGAAATGCCTCCTCTACTCCAGCCTGCCAGGTAAATCTAGCAAGTTTTCAACTATTTCCTTTCAGACATGATGATAGCTCTAGTCTCCTTTAGTCTTAATTCTTCCACTATCCTTTTCACCTCCCTGAGAGGTTTCAGTTAATTACAGTTTTCTTATCTGGTCTCTGGGAAGTCTTATTTTCCTCTACGTGTAGCCCTCGGTACTCGTAATTCATACTGATGCTGCACTGACTCTCCCTTGCTCTGAAGGACTTAACCCTTCACCCCTTCTCTTAGCGATGCATCAGCTGGAAAAAAAAGACATTTACAGCATCCAAAAACTCAAGAATTGTTATTGGAGCAGAAAGAGTAAATGTGATGTGTCTTGCAAAGACATGCTCTCCCTAAAAAATAAAGCAGAGGTTGCAAAAAAATGTTGGCAGAACTGAGCATTTCACACATTACCCACACTTCTCAAACACAAGGGTAAGGTGTGCAGGTGTTTTGAGGAAAGAAGAAAAACCCCAGCACAATACAAATTTCCGAAGCATTTTCAACTACAGTGATTTCAACTTTCCTTGCAAGGAGACAGACATTTAGCTCAATTATTTTACTGCTGAGGTCTAACTTGCAGGTGAGTGCCTCCAATTAATCCATGCTTTAGATACAAGTTTGGGGGTTCTGTACTCATTATATTCAATCAAAAACCCTGAAGAAAGGTTAACAAAACCCTGGCGCAAACATGCAGCTGAAAGAAGTTAACATGTTACTGACTTAAGTACACAACTAAACACTACAAAGCCTATCCTACACAGATTCAATGCAAGCAGCAATAGGAAGACAGTAACACCTAAGGGTTGATCATGCAAATCCCTCAAGAAGAAAAATATTTTAAAGATTTTCAAGAGAACATTCGGAAAAAAACCCACACTAGTCCGCATCTAGAAACTCTACAGTTCCCATCTATAGCAAGTATTTTACAGAGTTTTACTTCTTTAAAACTACCTGAGCACTGCTTTACAGCAATTGGTAGATAGAATACATAAAGACAGCTTCAAGACAGAGAGAAAATTCTCTTGGTTAGGTTGGATTATTTTGCTGGAAAACCTCTCAAGGTAATTTTGCAACATCAATATTTATGAATACTTACGCTGATGTTTTTCAAGTTTCTGATGCATCCTAGATGAGATTATAATACTGCATGACTGCTGATGAACTTTATTTTTCAAGATAAGCAAGCCTAGGAAAAAATCATGTGAAAAAAAATGTTCACAGAAGCAATTACATTCTGCTAGCCCTGCAATCAGAGCTTACTTACAGATCCTTACTCAATATCAAAACAAGAAATGCTGATTCCCCTCTGTGCTTCAAAATTCTTGGATCATCTTCAGACAGGAATGGCCATGCATTTTTCATCCAACTTATTTTTGTCAGTTTTCAACCAATTTCTGTCCTAGTAAGCACAGAACTAAATTCACAAGACTTCAAGATATAAAAGCCAGAGAAGTGATTCTTAGCTGCTGCCATTAAAGAAACCTGAGATGGGAATCTGCCAAAGTGACAAGCTCTGCCTAAATGACCACCAGTGAAATGTGTAGTTGCTTAAAAGCACCATGTTAAAGGACCAAAGTGATTCACCAACTCCATACTATGCTTATGGAACAGGTAGTTTCAAGTCCTGTTAATCCAGTGTTCACTTTATAGATCAAGAGTGCAAGTTGACCCTTCTTTAGCTGATCAGGCTTATTGACACAGATTCCAAATATGCAATGTTTTCTTAGGTGTGCTAATAAAAGTTTAGAAGCCTCATCTAAAACTGAATGATGCATCTTGAGTACAAAAAAACGCACCCTGTGTAAATATTTACATACAGGACGTGGCAGACTGATACTTTTTCCAATTCACTGGAGAGAAAAAACCCCACCAACCCCTTCTCCCCCACCTCCAAAAACCATAACCAACCAACCAACCAAAAAAATCACACCCCACCAAGTGGAATCACCACTTCAAAATTTAATGATAAAACCCCCATTGACTTCATTGTGACTAAATTTTCAGTTCCATGCCATGTAGAGAAATATCCCTTTAATTTGCTCCCATTAAGACGTACCAAAATTAGTTTAAGCTTTCTTCTACCCACAAAGCTCTCATCCAGAATTCGTCGTAGAACTCAAACTTCAGAGGTGTTTCCATGTTTTTATAAAACACGCTAGAGAAAATGCATGAACAATTCTGCACCTGTTTTGCTAATCCCTTCATGCAGACATGAAGCTCTCCATAAAACAGCAATCAATGGTTTCTCTCTTCCCATTACAGCTGATGTGCAAAAATACTTGTTACGGTGCTATGGGAAACAGTCCATTTCAATCCTAAATTACTTTCATTTTCAATACAGTTGTTTTTTGTTCTTCTTAAAAATCATAATGGAAAAAAGACATGAATTCATATTGTATGGAAGGTTTTATTGATTGCTAAATTGCTGTCACTTACATCAGGTATAGCACTTTAATTCCAATCCAACAAAACTAAAAAGAAATTGCTATTAAAGACTTGTTTCTGTAAGCCTTTCAGTTGCCAAATACATATTGTTCTGCACAACTCTCACGCTGCCAGCAAACAACAGCATTTTAGCTGCACAGCTTACACTGTATGCTTCAGTATACAGCAAAGAGTGATCTGAAAATTCATCACTTTTACCAGTTACACTTTTTTATGTTACAAACAAAACCCATTTTCTTACTTCTCTGCAGTTATATATACAGTATAAAACACATCTCAGGGTTTGTGGTAGAAATTATTTGATCCTATACAGAAGACAACATCAGATTTTATGAAATTAAGGACAATAATTATTTTCTGAGATTAGACTATTGAACTGACACTGCAGTGTGACCCTTTCCAGAACTACGTAAAATACATCCAATAGACCAGACTCTCCTCTTTTGCTTCACCTTATGACTCACATGGACAAATCTAATGTCACTGTGCATCCTACACAATCAGGCCTACGTGTGTCACAACTGAGTATCCAGGCTTACTCTGCACTAGAGAAGCACTTCGATGCAATCTGATAATCTTGATGCACCATAAGTAATACTTACAGAAGAACATGTGATGATATTCACATTACTGTCAAGTGGAAGAAAAAACTGCTGGGAAGGAAATGAACAAGTAAATCAAATGTTCAAGAACACACTTTAAAAAAATAAAAATCACTTAGAACTGGGGCAGCCTATCCCAGAGCCAAAAAGGAAACATATTATCCCAAATAATAGTGCACGGCCTTTAATTCATAAACAAAATCTTTACCGAGGGCACAAAAAAGAAATGTTCTGACAACCACTGCCCCAAGATAGCAGATTCCTGCAGAAGTCCAGAGAAGAAACACAGGTTCTTAAGGAGACTTTCTGATCTCTCTTCAAAATGATGAAGAGTGGAATAAATGCAGTTTCTAAAGCGAAGTGCCAGTACAGAAAATATGTGCTAGAACTGTGGGCCATAGCTAGAGCTGTAATTTCTCCTTCCTCATTCCAAACTATCAAACCAGATACTTCTTAAAAAAAAAAAAAACAAACCACCAAAATGAAACAAAAAAATCCTCAACAATACCACTTCTTTTCAAGTAAGTTGTTTCCCTCTACTCTGGTTTCCTAAAGAAGGTTTCACTGTGAGCAACAAAATTCTGTGTAACACCAGTAATTCACTGATTTCTGGAATGAAGCATTAGTAGCAACATACAACATGCATAAGCCATAACCTGTATTTTTAATTGTTATATTAGTTACCATGGAAAGAACTGTAATCAAGATCCAGAAAAATTCAGATTACCACTCAAATAAAAGATGCTTAATCCAACACGTAAATACCAAATATTCCCCTTCCTATTTTGTGAAGTTGCTTCTGACAGTAGCTGTGAACTAAAATTCAGTTATGTATGCAGCATGGACTCCCTTGAAATGACATTGTTAAGCATTCAGATTATAAATACAAGACCTCCTATGCATCATAAAAAAGACAAAAATTGTCATAATACGAACAACATTTAGTTTTACTAACTTTTTGTAAATTACATTGCAAATAACTCATTTCTCTAACATAAACCCTAGATTTGAAAGAAGTCAAACTGGTAGAGAATAGAAATAATTATTGTGAACTTCTTGATATCAATGCTTGATATCAATAAGGCCACAGATTAATTCCAGCATCTACCCAGCGTCACACTTGCCAATGCAGCTATTAACACTGCTAGCAAAGTTGCCAATAACTGAATGGCCAGATGACAACGATTTTCTCCACTGCCCTGTGAAGAGAAAGTGCTTTAGAGCAGCACAGACATCACAGATAAGCAGTAGCAAGGAGGCTTACATGTTTACTGCTTGTTACCTGACTATTTGTAGAGCCACTGTAAGATTTGTCCCTTTAGAAATACAAATTATCTTTCAGTAACAGTTTATTTTAAATTCCTTCCTAAGATCATGGCAAGACAGCAACCTGTAAAGTAAGGCTTAAATGACTTAAGAGCTTTTCCTTAAGCTCAGTTTTAAAAGTCCACTGCACTCTACCGTCATATATGCTTTAGATAACTGAAAAAAAACAACAGTTCATCTACAAAGAAAGTCAACTGGTCCTAACCCCGCAGCGACTGGGAACAATATGATCTGACAGTGGTCCTTGCTACAGAAGGCCCACTCTGAAATAACATAAATGAAGATGAGGGCTTCCATTTGAAAGCTTTCCTGGGGAAAGATACATTTTGAAGATCCATTTCATTCAATAACAGCACCACCAATGCTCGGGGGCCATGTTTATAAAGCAAACTACCTTATTATTGCGTTGTTCTGCTTGTTTCTAAATTACTCTGTAACTCCAATTTAGTATAGACTTAGCCTATGTACAGTAAACAATATTGGTCTAAAATCTGAAAGTGTCCCCAAGGAATTTCCAGAAGATGACTTCTATGCATAAATTTGCAATTAATTTTTAAGGTCAAGCAAGTGTGTTTCAGACAACCTAGCTCATCAAAATATTTTTATAAGAATCTATTGAGTGTAAGTCTCAAAAAATAACCACCTGCACACCTATCTTTTTCATGAACCCTGCATGCTCCACAAAGTTAACAGATTCAACTGGTTTGCTGGAATCACAACAAAAAAAGACAAAAGGAAAGAGAAATAAAATTTATTATAAAATATGTTGAAATAGCAATGACTCAACTGACTTCTTGCTCTGCTGTTCTAGGCAGAACAAAATGTGACTGGATGCTCTCAGGAAAGCCAAACCAAAATTACAGAAGTAGTATATTGCCGCATTAAAATCGCTTTCTCTTGATAATTTCTGGTTTCCAGCTGACAGGATGGGTTTCTTCAGTCTAAAGGGAAAAAAAAATCTCATAAGGATTATTTTAAATGTGAAACTCACCTATAATTAAGGTTTCATTTAAAATACTACTTATGAAGTGCATGTACTCTATTTCATATGTAGCATTATTAATACCTAATCTACAATGTAATTAATTTATCCAAATTAAATTTTCTATCATCTCACTGTCTGAAGTACATAGCAGTACTTGTTCTGTTCTTGCTTCTTTTTTTTTTCCCAACAAGGAAAAAGATCAGGTTGCCAATGGCATTTCCAAACAATGCTGCATCAAAGCACAGGAACAGGAGTAGCCAGTGACAGTCCTTCCAGACATATCTACGTCACTATTAGTAGATGTCACAGAGTGTATTTTGCCCAACTTCAAAACAGATAAAACATTCCCGATTCTTTATATCTAAGAGTTGCTCCAAGTCTACTTCAGTGCAAAATTCCAACGCTTAATAAAAATCCTTATATTCTTTATATTGAAGACATACACTGATAAACTATACAATCATCTATTGTCTTCTCCACTAGTAAATTAATTCAGATTTTAGAGTTAACAGTTTGAAAATAAGCTATTTACTCTAAATTCTAAAAATTGTCAAGGCCAATAACTAATCCAGATCATATAAATAAGTACAATACACCTTTAAAGTGCAATCCTTTTGCTGATTCCCATGTTTTTATCAATACAACCCCACAGTTCCCCACTGGGTTCAAAACTCAAAGTACATTATTGTATTCAGATTTCTCCAAACTTCGCCACAAAGGCCTTTTGCAGAAGAGTTCACAGACCTGACACTTACTTGTACTACAGCATATAATAAGAATTAGGAATGCAGAAATTAGCTCCTGTCCTCTCAATGCTAATACAGAGGTCTTTCAAACCTCAACAAAATGAATTACCTAAGTCTGAACATGTCTCGTACTGACGTGTTATATTTGTCTGTATTTTTTTGATTTTATGAAAATACTTTAGAAAGACAAATTGACATACCGCAGTATCATCTTCTTTGTACACTTTTATGGTTTTATCAGCTTCGGCAGTTAGCAATCTGCTTTCTGACTGGTCAAAAACACAAGCAAATATTCCTGATTCACTGTCCAAAGAACCCGGCTGTACAGCTGCATGTACTCTCTGGAAATTGTATCCAGTTCTCCAGTCCCAAAGATGCATAGTACCATTATCAGCTAAAACAAACAAAAAACCAAGCAAATAAATTTAGTATTTTGACCAGTTAATTTCTATCTGTTTTCTAAAAACAGTATCATGAACAACTAGTAAATACATCAGGAATATATCACACAACATTCATGTAGAACAGCTCAGCACGCCCTACAAGTTTTCCTATTTTCTGCTGTTTTCCTTCTTCAGAATCTCACCCAGATTTTCATTAGATAACTTTTAGAGAGATGATAAACTACATGAAAAGGCAATTGCAACAAGTTGCTTTGGAAGCACAGTAAGGACTGGCATTCTGAATATCAAGCTCCCTGTTCAGTAGCTCCACTAAAGTTGAATGAAGAGGCATCATCCTACCAAAGAGATTAAGGACATTAAGGACTCTTACATCATGCAAAGTAGGTTTGATGTTTGCAGAGGTTTTATTCCAAATCTAGTTTAAACCACTGCCAGTATTGCTGCTGGCATCAGCTACAGGGCATTCACAGCAATCTGAACTCTCTATTCAGAAGGATGCTCTCAAGATAATTTTTCAGTTACAAAACCCAATATCCTTCAAAAGCATTATCTAGCCAAAACAGATCCATTAAAATTTAAATTTCTCCACAGCTGCCAGCTAGACAAGAAATCCAGATGTTTCAAGAAGGGTGTTTCTACAGTAGAAAACTCCAAGGTAAAATCAACTTCTTTTAATTCAGCATCACCTCCTCTGAAGGTGCTGTAGATAGCATGAAGGTGTAAAGGGGAGAATTGATACTCAAGTTTTAATTTTTAAAAAGTCACAAGTAATATTATTAAAATGATAGTGCGTTTTTTAATGTGGAAAAGGAGAAGGTCTTTTTTTAAGACTCAGCTACTACTAACATAAAAAAAAATCTTACAAGGATGTTCTGAAAGTGTCTTCAAATAATAATAACGAAATATAAGTCCATTCCAGTATTCTGTGAAGTTCTTGTTCTTACTGTGAATGAGCCAATGGTTAAACACAGCTTTATCCAAATTTTAAAATCAAGGGCCCCTTTTACACATACTTGGAAACATAACCAGAATAAGGTGACAATGTAATTGGCTGTTTTCCAACTCCTGCTTAGCACAGTCCCATCTTACTCCACAGCCCTAGCCTACAGGACATACAGTGTCAAAGGGGACCAAATGGGACCAAGTGCCTTATTCCCCATCAGCTTCAGCAAGGTGTTTCTATAGCCTCTATCAAGTCTCACTGCACCAGTGTGCAGCTAACTCTAGAGAGGCACTAATGATTAGCAGATCACAAAGGATGGACTCTGGAGCCTTGCAGCAGCAGCCAGCTGAGAAGAGGAAACCTCTTCCATGCAGCACATTAGAAGTCCTTCAAATTTATTTTATTTGCATGAAGCTCATAACCATCCAAGAAGATTAAAGTGGCCCTACTCACTCTGAAATGAAATGGTGTCCTGCAGCAGGCTTACAGGCCTAGATAAAGCAGAGCTCTGTGAGCATCTCTGCCTAAGGACCTCCAGCCACATGTGCATGGGGCAGAGGGGAGGAATGTGTATTTCTGATTTTTACCTCCTGAGACCAGAACGCCATCGGAATTTACAGCCAGTGTGTTTATAATAGCGTTGTGACCAGAGAGGTTCTGAATGAAGTTTCCATCTGGGAATTTCCACTGCTTAATATTATCTGGAGAACCAGATGCAAATGTGTAACTGAAAGAAAATAAACACAGTATATTAAAGTTAAAATAGCTGTAGTGAGACCAAACGTCCTTTATTAAAACTACCGCTAAATGGTAGTTGCAAAATTACTTAATATTAAAACTGTTTTTCTGACATGTTCACTTCATACGAAATGAAGCAATTTTATGAAGTCATGAATTACCTATTCTCACTATTTTCTTTCCATTTCATAGACTAAACTTTATAATATCCTATATGGCACAGGATTTAATACGCAAACAAATATTTAAAACACACATTAAGTTCTCTTCAGTTGTTATTCTGGCAAATTTTCAGGTATAAGGGCATCATCAGCAAAGGTAGCAGGAAAAAAAAGACAACAAACCCCAAGCATAGGCTAATGGCTAGTCTTCCAAAATTACATAAGCAAGGAGAAGGCTCTGCAAAAACGTAACTAAGAAAGATAGTTTCTTCCACTGAGTTACCCTAAAATAAAAATTCCTTCATTTTAAGATGTGCAGGCAGTTACATGGTTATTTGGGTAGCACATATAAGCCTGTAGGAATACTTTCATTGCCACAATGTCCAGGCAATTTGCTGTCTATTTAAAAGATACTACAAATAAAAAAGTGAGTATTATGAAAAAATACCAGAACATTTAAAAAAATAGAAACACTGAAATACAGGCTGACAGTTGCTACTGTTTGACAAGAACATTTCAAGTTTATTTCCAAAAAGGTGTAATTGATGAAGCTGAAACTAGAATTACTTTTTTTTTTTCAGAATGTAAGTAAAACTAGAGGTTTTTTCTATAGCTACAGCTAACAGGCTATACAAGTTTTCAAGTACACATTGGAACAGAGCTTATTCATATCAAAGATTCTGAATTTCTGATAGAAACGATAGAATGTAATTTTAAAATATTAAAGGCATAGAAGTACTGAAGTTCTTTGTGAATTCCTTTTCTCCATTGTTTTAAGGGGGATCCAAACAATGCAACTGTTGTGCATCAAAATATAGCACCTAAATTCAGAGCACTTCCAAGACCATCTGCTTCAAAGCTTCAATTCTCACAGTAAGTTTTCTTTTAAGGCCAGTTAGATTGAAATGTCTTGTGCAGTGAACCACATATTCAAAACAAAGGCGTTCTATTAATCATTGTCTCCTTTAGCATTAATCACACGCGTGCAATGGCTCATTACAAAACTACTGCACTTTCTGCTCACTACCACTCAGTTACATATTTACTATTAGCCTTACAAGCCCTGTATCACTGATTTTTAAGGACTGAATGAAAGGCACACACATAAGTTACTCTGTGGGATGTAAGACATTACCAGGATTGCTAAAGTACACCAATGCCAATACTAGGGAAGCACAGTCAGTGCAGTAAAACGCATCTGATAATTGATATGTACATTTTTGCATCATCCTAAATGCATCAGTTTCTCACATTATTATACTCTACCATTCTAGACCATCACTCACATTGGCTCTCTTCACCTCTCAAAGAACTGTGAAAGTGTAACAGAATGAGGAAAACTTACTGTCTTGGATGTAGCACTACTGCTCTTACAGATTTCTTGTGATTTGTTAAAGTAACACGAGTTTTTCCTGCCACCAAGTCCCAGAGCCGTATGGTAGTATCATGACTGCCTACAATGAAAATAAAATTTAAAAAAAATAGTAGAAACCATCACCTTGACTTTATCATAATCATTACTTTGCTAAGGCAGCCAAAATGATGTGAGACAAAAATATTGTGCTAATGCCACCTCAGATGAAGAAGATGCTGGATTTCAAGAGTCTTTTCACTCAGTTTGAAATCCAAGAACTAAGAAGTTACACTGCAAAGCTAGATTTTGACATAAGGGGAAAGAAGACGAACACTTAACCACAGTACTGGACACTCCTTAACTGAACTGGGGAGAACTGAAATATCACAGAAAATGCAACTCTCAATACATATTACAACACAAATGTAAACATCAGGAAAAAAAGAAGTGCAGAAAAGCATTCAAACAATGCACAGTCATATTTGCTTAAACATACCATTAATAGTATGTTAGAACCATTGCATGGCCCATTTTCAACATAAACTAGTAAGAGATATTGAGCAAATTCTCCAAGATAACATTACGAACACCACACAATTACTGAACAAACACATTCATCATCAGGTTTTTCAATCATGTTACTCATGAAACCACGCCTACTATACCTGTAATAATTTGTGGTTCTGCAGCTTGGCACTTCACAGTTGCTACTGCATTTGTGTGTCCTGACAGTGTGTGCACACTGGCTTTTGTCCTTACATCCCAAATCTATGAATTCACAGCAAATATGTGAGAGGTCAGTAACAGGTACATATTCAATGTATTTTAGGCACTGTCATTGATTACATAATTTCCTTGCCATAGTCCTACAGATTAAAAAATGGTATTTAGGTGGTATTTTTCAACCAACCATTCATCACAGAACTGCCTCAGCTGGCAAATTTCAAGGGGAGCAGGAACCTGCCAGTGAACTTCTACGCATATGAATAATTTAAGTCACCATAGTCCCATACCACCTTCTAAATACTAAGCAATCCTACATATATTATGTAATCCACCTACTAAATTAAGAAATAAAACATCCTGAAGTGACACGACATGTTTGTATTTGGGCTTCAATTTTACCAACAATATAAGACCAAGCTAACACAAATCATCTAAGTATTTCATCTAGACTGATGTTAACTTTTGCTAAGTGCTCTTTTTTACAAATGGAAGATATTGAAATACACATATCAGGATGTTAAAACACAACAATGCTATACTTACTCGTGCTGTTGAATCTCTGCTACATGTCACCAGCACATCTATTGTTGGATGCAAGTCTAAGCCATAGACAGCACTTAGATGACCATGGTAATGTCTGATAACCTAGATGAATAAAAACCACACAAACTAATGACTGAAAGAATATTCTAAATGCCTTGATTTCTGTATTTGCTACCACCAATTCCTTCAATTAAGGAAACCACAGCTTACCTTATTGTATTCAAGATCCCAGCATTTCACTTGTTTGTCTTCTCCACAAGAAAAGAGGTATGGACTTCTTGCACTTACTATCACCCCTCGTACAGTACTGATGTGTCCCGTCAAAGACAATTTCAATTTGCCACTAGCAAGGTCCCAAATCTGCACCAAAATAGGTATTTTAAGGTAGACAGGAAAAAGCTACACAGTGAGTCTGGGTAATCAGCCCAGATGTAACTGATTCTGTTGCACTGTAAGTTAAAAAAACAGTCACATAAACATTTGCTCTCCAGATACGACCATGTAATAAATGAAATCTCAATAAAAGAACTAGTGCTATGACAAGGTAATAAAAGAAAAAATGTTCTGCTGTTCATTATTCTGCAAACAATAAATTGTTTCCAAGGGCTGGAGACATTTTTAAATAAAAAGGGAACCAAAAAACCCCACCTCCTGCAAACTTGGTCAGTCATGTCTTCCAACCTCTTACCTTTATGGTTCTGTCAGCAGAGCCAGTAACAAACCACTGATTTCCTGGTTCTACTGCAATACATCTCACCCAGCCCAGGTGACCACTGATAACCTTCAGAAAAAACAAAAAAATTTTATAAATCAGTGTGGAGGGCTGTGAGCCCTCAAGGTAGGAGCCTTTTGCACTCCCCTGGAGGAACCAGAGATAAGCAACCTTACTCTGGGTCATGGTGACCTCCCAACATGCCTTGTTTCTTCATGGTAATAGCCTGTACCCTGGTGGCTAATGGGTTTCCACCCCACCCCCTGTTTTTCCCATATAAACCCTGCTTATACCCCTGACAACAGGGAGTTCTCGTCCCTGGCCTCCCCTTCGCAGGGTGGCTGGACAATAAAGGCTCCCTCTGTGGAACTGCCATACAAGGCTCCTGTCTCTCTGTCCCTGAGTTTGCCTTGGGTGATTTCACAAAGAGCAGAATCACAAGAGCTGGAATCACTTGTAGCTGAGAGAATGCTACACTTGCTGAAATCACCTGTCGCCCAGGGAGGCTGCCAGTGCCCCTGGAAGGGCTGTTCCCTGCGGGACGCTCTCTCTAGGAAGGTCATGGCGTACCGGTGCTGACCAGCACCGGACCCTCAGCAACAAATCAGAAATAATACATGTATACCTTCTGATGTAATTTTCCTTCTCCAACACTGAAATTTGCTACTATTTACTAAGGAAAGTCAAATGTGAAGTCATATCTGAAGACAGCTTGATTTCTACTTCAGTTAATCAAAGAGAAAACTAGAAATTTATATACACCAGACTTGAGGAACTTGCAATAGGTAAAGATCCTGCTCCTATAAGCAACTTTTTCACATCCTTTGAGAGTCCAAAACATTGTGGCTCAACACTTGAAGCATTGCAGAGAAAGACTCTATTTAAGCACAGATTCCTTATGCTGCTGTATACTGCTTATACAAAGAATAATTCTAAAAATATTGGTTATTAAATCACATTTCTATGTAATTACCTCTTAAAGCACACTATCACCTTCTTTTCCCCAAAACAGGGGTAATATGAGAGTTGGACACTTTCCAGCAACAAAATAATGGAGACTGATCCCACAAGAAATACTTTGCCAATGCATGCTTTGCTTTCAGCAGCCTTTCTGTTTCTCTAAATTCTTCAAAGTCCGACAGCTAAAATCAAAACCCGTAACTGGTTTCACTGGATGTCATGTTTCATGTACTGTCAATACAGCGCATTACAAAAGATTTAAAACACAACAAAGCTTCTTAGGCAGAAATACATTGGAAAGCTAGAGTGGACTCCTCTGATCACATGAGACCACAGACACAAGATTTTAAGATAACTGCCTAGATTTCTTCCTAATATATAAATAGAAACGGGCTTTTCTGGGGAGAAGTCTAAGAAATAATTAATTTGACCTATTTTGAGTTCACATCTTTCACAAACAACTTCAAACTAAGCTTAGGAAATCTGTTGCTTTAGATCTACATTTCAACTGATTAAACCCACATTTGGTGTTCCAGCTATACTTCTATTTCCAAGCTGTCTGAACAAGCTTTTGCCTTGTTGAGCAAGGATTTTGACAACAAACTATCACTAAAACTGTTTATACGTAGAATTAGTCCAGTGACTTGAATTGTAATTCACAGTATTTCTCTGAAAAGAAAGTGCTCCTAACAGGAAGGCATTTTTCAACTTTTCATCTGTTTACCATAAATCTCTCATGGATTTATTTTGGTGCCATTTCTTTCAAATGGCAAGTATCTTAATTCTTACAGAAAATACACTCAAATACTGCTGTATTTAGAAAACCTACATACTCCTTGGAGCTCAAGTGTTTTTCAAAAAATTGCTTTAAAGATTAGCCTTCAGATTTCTGACTAATACAGCAAACCCTCTAACAAATTTATCATAACACAGCTACAAGAGTAAAAAAAAGGTTCAAAGAGAGAGTGTGTGTATACAACTTGGTTGTGATCACCTTTTGATCACATTTTTGAATCATATTTGATTACATTTTTGTGAATGAGAACAAAAATTATGATTTAAGGTCTTACATAAAACATGTTTACTTTTATATGCACGTTCATGTCATATAATTTCTAACTTACTCTGTACAGTTTCCAAGGTGGATGCCACTGAGGTTTGGGCATGGTTGGAGCCTTCTTTGGCATTAATGCAGAATTTTTGTTTCCACCAGCTTCCACCATAGCCTGTAAGTTAAAAGAAGGGTTACTTTTCTGGTTCGTAGCCTACCTCTTTGCCCAAAGCCTAAAACCTTCTTACTCTGCCTTTTCAACACTGATTAAATTTAGTCAGTCAGAAGATATCCACACAACACACACACAGATCCAGAAGCAACCTGGTCAACACCATGTACTTTTCACATTAGATGTGCAACAGACTCACCACAGACATCCCAGAAGGTTGTGAACGCTCAGATATCCCAGCATGCCTGTAAATGTCACCCACGCCAGCAGCTGTCCGATTTGCATCCAGCCTAGGGGGAATGAAAATGGTTGATGAATAGCAATCAACTTTCTCCTGCTAAGTGATAAGGCATCACCGGGCTGCATCCAACTGAGTGTTGTACACCTCTCCGGATGGAGAATCCACAACCTCTCTCAGCACCCTGTCCAGAGCTTGACCACCCCCAGGGCAGAGATACCCACAAAGCTTCACCTTTTTCTCTTCTACCTAAACAAAATTTCCTTTGTCCCAGCTCCCACCCACTGCCTCTCATGACAATACCAAAAAAAAAAGGCGTACAGAAAAATAATGCCTGTCCACACTAAAAGCAGTTTCTTTAAGAATATTTGAATTACTCCAAGTAGCTCTTATCCCAGCTTCTGTGATTTGCCTTGAAATTCCCTTAGATAACAACAGTGTCAATGAGGTAACACAGCAGTACCTGGACTGGGAAGCAGGAAGTGCTACAGCTAAGGACTGTGCTGCAGATTCACTTGGCATCCTCTGGACCTTAGTGTCTGCTGTTAAAGCCACACCTTGAAAACAAAATTAACATGTCAGAAACAAAGACAACTCTTTTAAACAGGAACTCAAAAGTGTATTATACAAACATATATATACACATATACCTGTAATATTAAGTCTCATATTTCAATAACATTTTCACATCCAATTCAAATCTACTGAAATCTTTATTTTGGTCCAAATCCTTTCCATCTTGATCTACTCCATATGTGAGTACAAAATTTCTAGATCATAAAACAGTACGTTTATGTCGGGGAAACAACAACAAAAAAGTCTAATTAGGAGCAGCATCCATCTTTTTATCCAGCTTCAACTGCTATGGAAATCCAAACATTACAGAAATAAACAGGATCTTGTGAAGCATTTGCTAACTTAGTACAATTTATAATCCAACCCTATGTGGTGGTTGGCATCACACAGTGGTGCCAGAACTACAAAAGGCTTAGTCCTACTGAAGTGAGAATTTCAGGCTACATCTTCAGATTTTTAACCTTATCTCAAGAACAGCAGATGTTTTCTAAAATAAAATTAAAAACTCTTTTAAAGTATAGTTTTGGTGCAGACTGGTGAAAATAACTCATTGCTTTATTTCTCTTCCTAACCAAACTTCTGTCAGTTGACAACAAATTCAGTATTTGGGCAAAATATTCAGGTTAAAACAAAAAACAGCAAAGAAAGAAATCTGATTTTTAACCATGATACATATGATTATATTAAAAGAACACTAAACTTGACGAAACCACTGTGAGCAATTCTCGACCCCATAGTTACAAGCAACTATGCCTAGTTTTTTAATGACTGAGGGTCCACTGAACAGTCACATTTTTTAACTTATAAACCAAGACAACAGATTTGGTTTATAAGATTTGATTTCCACTATACTCATAATCAACTTAAGTACAATGAAAGATCAACAGCTAAAACTAAGCTCTTACAAGAATAGAGCAGGATTGACCAGTAACAGTTGCAATTAGCAATGGCCAATGTTAACAACACAGAAACATAACCCTTACAAGCATGGACAAAACCAAATGACACTAAAATTATTAAACCCTTAAGTCTCCTCCCCAGAGCAAGGTGGTGAAACCTGCACCTTTCTGCTCTGGTGATGAAAAGCAGGCTACATTCCACTACTATTAAGTATGGATTCCCAAAAAGAGGAAGCCTGCTCCTGCTAGGATGGAGAATGTCTTGTTTGTCCAGGAAACCAGTTCATGCAAACACTTGCAAAACTTTACTTACCAGGCCCAGATGGGTATGGGTGTGTACCAGTTACCACATACTCAAGTTCTTGTCCTAAAGAGCAAGAAAATGTTATATTAATAACTACATTTTATACTGCACAGCAAATAATGCACTCAAACAGCAAATAGAGGAAAACAGAGCAGGTCATACATAGCAGAAACCAGTAACCAGTTCCAATACTGGTTATGTACTTAGACATTTCTCATTTTCATTAATTTAATTTGTTCTGGTTATCTCCATTTTAAAAGACTCAACTGTGAAAAATAATTAATTTGAATGGTGAAGCTACCTGTTATCAAGAGGACTGAAGAGAAAAATCTTCATACCGCCTTTGAAGCAGATACCATGGAAAGGATTCAAGTATACAAAGAACATGGGTGTCTGAAATGTAAGCTAGTCAATTGGTTGTCTGTGTTGTCAGAATTGAAAAAGGTTCTTTTCTTCTTAAAAGATTTTTCATTCTCTCTCAACGTTTCACTTTCATCATACATCCAAAGAAAGCACCTTGGGCAAAATCTCAATATCAACTATAATGAAGCAGGATTTTTAGAAGAGAAATTTCCATATGGGATCTACCTAATTTTATACATCACAAAACATAGACTGAAAAAACCCCTACAGATTTGAAATAAAATATTTTCTGGTTTCAATTTGCACAGCTAAAACGACTGTAAATATACTATGAAACAAAATTAAAAGAACAAAAAAAACACTCCAAACAAACAAACACCAATACACAAAAATGCCAAAGCAAACAAAAGTCAACAAAAGAGCATGTTCTTGATCATCATGAACTTGCAAAAAGGAGAAATACATTACTCATCTCTAACACCTAGGTGCAGCACACACTAATGTTACCAAAAATAATCCTTTCTACCAATTAATCACTATAAAAAAATCGACAGCACTCAATAACTCCTTTGTTAAAAACAAGCTTTCCCCTTGTTCTGAATCACTTTCCTCCTGTGGACCCTAGCAAGAAAAATACCAATCAAAAAAGGTTTTTTTTAATTTCTGTATTTACCTCCAGTGGATTGACACTGGACGGCATTCTATAGATTTTACATCAGTGAGACTGTTACAAAAGAAAGGACAAATACACCACTAAGAGCAAACTAACCTTGATTTCCAGAATACTGTTTGTGTCCGTAGGGATCCCCGGTGTTGGGGCCTCCTTTCTCCCTCAGGTTCTCTTTGAGAGTGGGCATGTGCAGCACCGAGCCGTACTCTGTGCGCAACTTGACTGCCATTTTCACCTTGTGACTGTGGGAAAAGTAAAACATAATCCTCATTAAACCCCAGTTTCTGAACTGTTATTAAACTTTCAAATATTTTAGAGAGGATGTCATAAAACTTACTTTACAACTCTAATATTTCTCTCCCCTCAAAATTATGCTGTTAACAGTACAGAAACATCTGAATTTCTGACTTGGGTGGAGCAATCCTTAACAGAGTGTAAAACTTCACTGAGTGCAGCAGCACTTACCTTTCTTCATCCAATGGGATAGGCTTGGCATTATCAGCTACAAACATGTCATGGGTTCTCTTCAAAGACCTGAACACAAGTGTGTGCACAGAATGCCCATGCACTTCCTAAAATAAAGAAAAGAGCATTTAAATACGTTTGAACAGATTTAAATAAAAACTGAAAACTGAAACATCAATTGAACTGAGTAGCAATTTCAAATCTCAGTTCTGTTATATGACATGCAACCATTCAGTTCAAAGAAGACACTAATCTTTTTGGAAACTAAAAAATTAAGTTTATCTGTTATTTGTTTCATGGTGGTTACTCAAAACTATATTCTATTCCTTGGAAACTTACAAGACTTTGAAAGGCAAGCCAAAAACTTTGATCAAACTTTCTGCACTGGTATCTACATGACAAATCCATGAGTAGAAAAGCTTTTACCTCACATCCTTTCCAGTTCTGTTTTTATATGTAGACAACAAAGTAATCAATTCTGAAAAAAAAAGGCCGGTAAATTTTCCTTCACTACCACCATAAAAAGAACATGGGCAACCATGAATTTCTGCACCACTTCATGTTAACATGGCTAATTACCACTCAGCAGCAGCAGCTGTTGGCATCACGAACAGAGGAGTAGGTAACACCAATTCTCCCCAGTAGGGAAGAAGCTTCTGCAAGTAATTTTTGACAGATGCTTTTCTGGAAAAAAACAGCTCACAGAGTTGCACGGGGCAGCAGTCGTTGCACTTTCTTCTATAATCCTGACAACCCCACATGCTTGTAGAAGTGCATGATATTCACCCCACAGAAACTATTCTATAGCCTATAAAACCAGTGGCCTTCTTCACAGCTGTACTCCCAAGCCCTCACAAAAAAAGCTGAAGTTTCCCTTAAGGGCTAACAGAGTCAGTGGCTCTCCGGTGGTCAAGCATCACAGCATCAGGTCCCCACAGTCACAGAATATGCTGACTCGGAAGGGACCCACAAGAATCCTCAAGTCCAACTCCTGGCCCTGCACAGGGCCATACCAAGAGTCACACCACGTGCCCAAGTGCATTGTCCAAACACTTCTTTAACTCTGTCTGGCTTGGTGCTGAGCCCACTCCCCTGTGGAGCTGTTCCAGTGCCCAACCACCCTCTGGGTGAAGAACCTTTTCCTAATATCCAAATTAAACCTCCCCTGACACAGCTTCAGGCCATTCCCTTGGGTCCCGTCACTGGTCACCAGAGAGATCAGATCAGATTAGTGCCTGCTCCTCTGCTTCCGCCTCATGAGGAAGCTGTACTCTGAAATGAGGTTTCCCTTCACTCTCTTCTCCAGGCTGAACACGGCAGGCAAGTGACCTCAGCCACACTTCATAAACCTTTCCCTCTAGACCATTCATATCCATCTAATTTAGACCTTTATTTTATATTGTGGTACCGAAAACGGCACCTCCCGCTCGAGGTGAGGCCGCCCCAGAGCAGAGCAGAGCGGGACAATCCCCTCCCTTGCCCGGCTGGCGATGCTGTGCTTGATGCCCCCCAGCACCAATTCCGCAGGCGGCACAAGTTCGGCAAAGCAAACCCGCTGCTCCTCCCGCCCCAGACACGCACAGGCCGATGACCCGCACCCTCTGCGTCCTGCGCGCACCTCGCTGTCCCCGGCCGGGCGGGGGCTGCGCAGATGGAAGGGCCGCCAGGGTCCATCCCCACAGCGGCCTTTCCCACCCAGGGGACAGTGAGGGTGGCGGGTGCGGGGCGGCGCTTCTCCCGCCCGGCCCCGACCCTCCCCACTGACCCGGCCCCGCTCCCTGGTGTCACCCGGGACGCCTCAAGGGCACGACAGACTGGACATGCGGAGCCGCTCCCCCCGTCCCTCACCTCCGCCATGGCGCCACCGAACTCCCCCCGCCGCGGCCGCTATGGAGCCACTTCCGGCGCCTTCCCGTGCCGCACCGGAACTGACGCGCGAGAGGGAAACGAGGCGACAATAAAAGGGAGGGGCGGGGCTTGTGCTGAGCCCTCCGCTCGGTGTGCTGGGGGTCGCGGGTTCGAGCCCCGGTGGCGCTGCCGGAGCAGCCGGTGCGAGTCACTTCCTCAGTGTGTATAAATGTGTGAAGGGGTGGTAGCAGTGGAGCCAGGCTCTGCTTGGTGCCAAACAACAGGACAAGAGGCAGAAACTGATGCACAGGAAGTTACACCTGAACACGAGGAAGAGCTTTACTGTGCAAGGTGCTCGTGCACCGGCACGAGTCGCCCAGGGAGGTTGCGGACTCTCCCCCGCTGGAGATACTCGAGAGCCCTCTGCGCACAGCCCTGTGCCACGCGTTTTGGGACGGCCCTACTTGATCCGGAAGGTGGGACCCGATGACCCCAGTGAGGTCCCTGCCGGCCTGAGCCGTGCCGCGGCCCCGCGGGTGTGGGTGTCCCCGGCGCTGCGGGGCCGGGCAGCGGCCGGGAGAGGGCGGTGTCCCGCTGCGAGAGAGGCGCCGGCCCCGCCCCGCTCCCGGCCCGCGGCAGGGGAGCGCCCGCTGCCTCCTCGCGCTGAGGGTCTGAGCGTGCCGTGGTCGATCCCGTTCTGGCTCTGAAATTCTCGGCCTTTGGCAACCGCTTCGGGTCGTGCAGCTGCAGGTTTCAAGTGTTGCTTTCCTCCTGAGTTCTCAAGGATAAAGCCGCGCGGTTTGGAACCACGGTGATCCTGGATGTTAGCCGTTATAGCTCATCTTTTGGGAAGAGTGTCTTTAGTTTGGGTTCACAGGACCTCATTTGGATGGAGAGTGAAGCACGTGAACGAGCTGGCAACCCCTGCACCTCATGGCAAAGTGTTGGTTGTAAAGGGGCAGAGGTTGTAGTTTTCTTCCAAATGTACCCTGGTACTCCACCTGAAATTTCACTTCCCTTCATAAGCAGAATAACCAAGTGCATCTGTGCAAATTTCAAATAGGCACCTAATTTCTCCAGATACACTCATCTGCTCTTAATTCCAGTAAGTCTTGTCCTCCTGAGCAGTAGCGGGGATTTGGCAAGCTCATCTTTTGCAGTCAGTCCATCATGATGTTCTTCTTTACTACTGAACCAGCCACTTTGCCTGCCTGCCTGCCTGCATGCCTGAGCTGTGAACATTTTACAAACTGATCTGGGCTAGAAGTAATCCAGTGCGACATAGTTGGTTCAAACCTGTCATCTTTATTAGCTACAGGATGGTGTTAGCCTGGGATTATTTCTGGTACACGACTTGCCTGCTTGACATAAATACTGTGTCTTTTCTGCAACTGGTGGGTCATTTCTGGTGGCTGCACTGGTAGTTTATATTTAGTAATGTAGGATACAGTGATGGAAACGTGCTCCAGGTGGCTTTGACCCCCAGCTCCCGGTCTAGGTAGAGGCGGGGAAGAGACGCCAATTACGCTGTGTCACTAACAGTGGAGAACTATTGCCAGCTCAGTTTCAAGCCAAGGCAGCCAGGTTTCATATTTAACACCTCCACCTATTTTGGTAGTCCCTCTGGTGAGGCTGGTAATCCCTGCTGGATTTCAGAACTTCCTGAAAAGTCCAGCACAGCACCTCGAGGAGGGGGAGCATTGTCTGTCCTTGCTTAAAGTGCAACCTAGAGTGCAAACTCCACAGGGCAGTGTGTCAAAAGTCTCTTACATCCTCTTGGGCTGGTGAGGTTAGATTGAAGATACGCAACATTTGAAAGCAATTTGGGGAGGGCTAGGGATTTCAAACAGGTTTGCCTTCCTTTTTTAAGGTTACACACAGAGTAGCATGTGCCGGCTTGATCGCTCAGTTGATTGGTGGATGTGATGTGTGGAAATGATCTAAAGGCTATTCTCTGGCAGTGTACAGAGTTGTTTCCTTCCTGTTGTCTGTTGAAAGAAATCAGACTTATGTTTACTGCCTTTTAAAGGGAAACCAAATTTGAAATTGGCACTCTGGTAGCAAAATAAAAAAAAAATATCCATTTATATTTAGCAAGAAAACTTGTCTGTGCTTTTTATTACTATTACTAGTAGTATTCACATGGCCCTGTGGTTGCTCTCATTTTTTTACACATAAACATTCCCCTCACAAATTTATAATCTGAACTTGTTTCCTGGTATCCTTGTAATGCTTTAGAAACTTGGAGGACAAATTAATCTTTTCAGAGATTTCAGAATCTAATCAGAGGACAAATTTAATCTTTTTTTTTTTTTCTTGCAAGTTTAGTGTAAGGCAAAATTTAGTCCTGGAACACCAATAAATCATGTCAGTAATATTAATAAGAATATGCACTCCATTAATTTTCTTTGTTATATGTGGCTTCTTGATGTGTTCTTGCATGTCAGCTACAGCTGCAATTCTGGAAATTGCAAACTATGTATTTTTTTATAGGCACAGTTTCATAGAGGGTGAGTAGTAAGTTGGATGGATTTTTAGTGTTGTATTAAAGCCAAAGTGGATAGGCGCACTCATTAATGTTTTAGAACTTGCTTGCTCCCAGAACACAGAGATAGCATTAATTATCATTTACAAGAAACCTTTGAAGTAATATTTGCTACCAGTAAAAGCAGATAAGAAAAAAGGATGTTCATCTCAGCAGAGATGAACGTTTAAGTTTACAATATTCTTTTCATAGGATGACACTATTACAACACCAGTTGTTTAAAAGGACACTTCTAAATCAACAGCTATTTTTAAATTTAAACACTATAGCTCAATGTAAGCCGAGAAGGTTCTGTTCCCCAAGACCTCTTTGGGGGATACATCCAGCTCTGAAGAGCCGTGATCCGGTGACCGCAACTCGCCTGGGGACGGGGGGTTTGTGTAAAGAGAGTTGCATCACTGGCCGGCACAACAAACACCAAGGCAGCGAGCAAACAGTCATTCATCAAAACACACATACGCCTCTGCCAGTAAGTGCCTTTTTAGTACAAAAATACTGTACAGAGAGGTGTCCTGGAACACCAACATGTCCATGGTGTATTATTGCAGTTTCTAGCAGGTAGGTTGTGGTATCACTACCATGTTAACTCTGGGAACACCTTCTCATTAACCGCATGAGTTGGAGGAGGCAGTATGAAGGAAAAAAGATAGGTTGTTCTGTTTTGAAGAGAAAGCTTCTTTGAGATCATTTTTAGAAGAAATTTAAGCCATAATTCTGGTTCTTCGTAAGGCTTTATTCAATCCTTATGAAGTGTTAGCCTGACTGTAATGGTTGCAAGCATGAGAGTAAAATCACATCTCATAACCAAGATGCTAATAGAGGTTAACTTCTGCTGCCAAAATGCTTTTCTGTGTGGGTGTATGTTTGCCAGGATAGAACCCTCTGTATGCCATTTCAAATTTGGACTGTTTTTGCTGATAAAAGTCTCCAGGCACAACCTCTGCAGTGCAGACAAGGCCCTTGCTTACCAGATGGACAGTCACACGATCCCCGCCCTGGGGCATCTGGTCATTTGGCGTGTAGCCGCCAACCTGCTGTGGTGTGACATACACGTATTGCTCATGGAGAATCCTCAGGGAGACACAGCCACCCAACTCTCCTGGGGAAGCCAATGAAAAGTACTGGAGCTGGGAGGGTCAGAGTCTGAGTTTCAAAGGGGAAGTCCCATCTCAAGGCAGAATAAGCCTGGGGGTTTCCTGTGCTGGGACTCTGCAGCTGGCTCAGGGGCTCCCGTACCAACCCTTGTCATCCAGTCTCCAACAGCCTCTGCACAGACACAGCCAGGGCTCTTCATCAGGAGCTAAAGAGGGCTTAATGCCTGAAGGAGGACACCATAAATTACTGCAGAACATGCTGGTGGTTTCAAAACAGATTTAGCACACATACCATATATTTAATTAAGATTTGTGTGAACTGAGCCAGGATAATTTGAGTTTCTAGCTCGGGACTAGAGAGACCTAGTTTTAGTTCCACTGTACCACAAGGTAGTTGTAAGCCCTGGGCAAAGGTTCAAGATGACCATGTTCTTTCTATGTGTGTAAGATGAGGGTGGCTGAACTTCCCTCAGAGGTACATGGAGGAAAAACTGTATTAAAGGTTAGGAGATTCCCAAAATCAATGGTAACATCTTGGCTAGCATCCATGAGTGGAAATAACTTGACAATGATGTCAGTTTTGGCCTTAGACATATTTCTTTAATGTCTGTAGGGAGAAGTTTGTGTTCTTTCAAATCTAATAGTGTTGGTGATGTCCTCATGCGGGAGAGCAAATTCAGTGGAGTTTTAGCTCCTTGAGCCATGGCTGATTTTGGTCCAAACTGTTTAATAATTAAACCAGTCAGGTTAAACAGTTTTCTTATTTTGTGAATCTCCATAGTTTACTAGAATTCTGACAACAGCACAAATACAGGAAAAAGGCCGAAACCAAGCAATTATAGCCGTTCTTATCTTTGCTTCCCATAAAATCCCCCCCTCCATCAAGTTAGTCTTTGAAATGGAAGCTCAGACCACAGTTAGGATCCCTTCATGGGTTCAGATATCAATATGAATTACTTCAAAAAAGTGTGCTGGCTCTCACTTGGCACATTTAATTTAATTCAGTACATTATGGTCATTTATAATGTCTGAGAAAATCACAGGATACAAACACACTGAAATGTTAAAACTCTGCTAGTATGAGAGCAGTGACATGCAACCTCACATAAAACATTAGAGAGCATGTTTGAATATTCCACTATGATTTCAAGTAACTTCACGCTGTATTCTCTTAAAAGATTATTAAAAATATTTAAATAATATTTGAGAAATGTAATTTTTGTATTAAAAAAGGAAACCAGCAAATTAATATGTAAAGTTGAATTATTTTAGTTCATTTACAATACCACAAGGCTATATTAATGTAATAATGTTGGCTTATGCTTACAGTATTCATCTGATCTTTAATAAATCAAAACGTTGCTTTTATTCAAAATCATTAATGTAATGAATATAATATACATTTTTTTTCCTTTTATGTAAAAAGACCCAAAGATTTGCATACCTATCAAGCACCATCGCACTATTTAGAAAAATGCAGCAATCTGTATGATGTGGGTTGTCTTCACATTTAATACAATATTTCTGAAACATTCACAATTTTCAGCACAGAAAAAAAAAAAAAGGAGCCATCACAACGTGACATGACATCTAATGATTTTTTTTTTCCTTTGGTTATTCACCTTTTTAGCTGTTTTAAAACACTTGTGATTTTTGAGAAAATGGTAAACTTGTGTAATCTGAGCAGGAGGTCCTTTTAAGGATCTGAACATGTATTTGATGCCAGCATCAACAGAGGTCTCTGGGACATATAGATAAGAGTTGTCCAGAGGAATTGCTCAACAACAGATGTATTCAGGCACAGAGTGAAGAGAAAGGTTGAATATTAACAGAGAAACTCTGATTGCTCCGAAGGGTTGATCCTATCACTGTGAAGCTGGAAATTAGTGCTGATGCCTGTATATAAAGGAACAGAGGAGACCTCTGCCTGTCAGAGCTGATGGTGAGAGAAGATCACGGAGCTGCTCAAGCAAGCCAGCACCATGAAACTGCTCCTGCTGTTCCTGCTCTGTGTTTCCTCGGTTCAATCCCAGGCCTCTCTTGACTATGACGAAGCGGTTGTAATACTGATATTGATTAATAATTAGTCATTAATGATTAATTTAATTTATTTGCTTGAATGATTTACTCAGCTCGTGTGAGTTTGCTAAATTAGAAGTTGTGGGAAAAGATAGTCCAGTGCATGTTCTTTTTCTGCTTGAATTGTTCAAAAAATTTACTTTTTATATGTAACTCCATAATGGCTATTTTCTGAGTTTGGAGAGATATTCTTCCTATTTTTTTTTCTGTAGGGAATGAAGAATGTTCGGTGGTAAGGTTAGTTATTCAGCTGAATTTATTTCAGGACACTAATTTAGCAATGTTGACATATGGCGTTACAGACAATTAGTATTAGTAATAAAGGAGTAGAAATGTGTAATTAATCATGTCCTGTCTCAAAGACAGTAAAAACTTCTCTGCAGAATCAGTAGACATTGAAAAAACCAAAACCAAACAAACTGCCAGTTCATACAGCTTAACATTGGAAATTAAGAGGTAACAATTGCTAAACAAAAGGAAAAGCAATGAGAATCAAATAAAATAATGGTTTAATCTATATTTACTTTTGTTTATGTAAAATATTTTAATGGGAAACAATTCAGAGTCTTGGTACATTTTTTAATAGTTTGAAAATCTGTAAAAATAAATAGGTCTGAATAATCAGATTTTCTGTTAAACAATCTAACACTTCTGTCTGCACATTGACTACTGATAACACTAGTGTGTTAAATAATTTTCAGCAATTCTGTGTTTTGTATGTTGCTTATTTTTGAAACTACTTGAAGTCTCTGATGCTGGATCCTTACAAATGTTTGTTCCTTGTAGCTGAGTGGAATTGGAAACGGCCGTAGGTTTTGATTCAGTAGTGCAAACAACTATTAATTTGAATGGTTTTGCTTGAAAAAATGCTTGAGGACCAGGCCTGTTTTCCTTGCTCAGCCTCTTAGACTTTCCCATTTCGGGCAGATATGGGGAATGTATGCATCAGAGAGAGCTCTAAAAACCTACTCTGAGAGATATCATTAAACGCTTTTCCTAATTTCACCAGTTAACAGCTGGTATGTGGCCTGAGACCTGATGATGTATTTGACTGTGGCCTGATTTTCTGAGACCTTACAAATATTCCTATTGCCCAATAAAAAAACTGGGACACTGAAAATGTGCTGCTGAATATGCTTTTTAGCATAGGATGTCTAATTACTTTTTTTTGTAGCCTACCACTTCAAGTTTCATGGTGCTTAGTGGCTTTGAACTATGTAAGATTTATTCCTTGGTCAAAATTGGCTATTGAAATATTGTTTTACTTTGGTTTGAAGACTTTTTAGTTTATCTATATCTAGGTATGGAGAGTGTCATTAGTCTTACAAGGGAAGGGATAGCAATGACTTATACATAATGTCAGTATAATATTTCCATTATGGCCTTTTTCATTGCATTCCATGGTTTTCCTTGCTGTTTAAAATCCTAAAGCGCGCTGAATGGATGCCTCCACCCTGAGCGCCCCATTTTGCAACAGCAGTCTCAGATTTAGAGAGTTTCGTCTCCCTTTGGCTTTGCAGGATGAGACCCCTGTGGTTGACGTTCGGGGCCACCGACCTGTGGACAAAAGGCGCGAAATGGCGCCCACGCTGCGGCCTGTGGCACCTCCCATCAGCGGGGCCGGATACCGGCCCCGGCCCCCGAAGCGGGGCAAGACGGGGGACAAGAAAGAACGGATCGTCTATCCTGATGCTGGAGGCTGCAAGCATGCTCTGGAGGAGCTGGTAGGTGTCTGGCTGTTGAGACAGCAGGTGACATACTGTCCTTTTCTTCTAGTACACCCAACACGAGTTTTCCTTGCCAAGTAAAGGGCGGCCGTTCATTTAAAGCAGTCCAGCTTTTCTTCGCTTTGCTTGGGTTTGCTAGGATTGCACTCAGAAGGGTAATGTGTCAGAGTCCATGGGATTAGTGGCAGAGTCAGCCTACAGCAAAGATGGGGAGATGAGAGTTGAACTGTAAACCAGGAAAGGAAGTACCTGTGGGTTAGCCTGTGCCTTCCGCCTGGCTTTGCACAGGTCACTATTAAGGATAGGAAAAACCTCTGCAGAAGTGCTGGATTCAGTTTCAGATAATCTTAAGGAACACTAGGGACCAAAAAAACCCCCAACCTCCCATGTCTTTCTTAAAATTAGTTTCAAAATGTAATTCTAGTCTACCCTCAGTCGCTGCTGCAGCTCTAATGGGAGAGCATACAAGCATGCTGACATCCAGCACACCCTTTGCTGTCTTGCAGCAGTCTATCACACTGTCCCTGCCATGATCCCTGCTGGAAAATGCAAGCTGTAACAGTGCTGAGAGGCGTCTTGGTGCCCGACCACAAATGAAGTCTGTTAA
Organism: Eulacestoma nigropectus; assembly: GCA_013397775.1. Classification (NCBI taxonomy): domain Eukaryota; kingdom Metazoa; phylum Chordata; class Aves; order Passeriformes; genus Eulacestoma; species Eulacestoma nigropectus. Next base: position 538,763 of record VZTE01004632.1, on the reverse strand, counting down.
AGCTTAATGCATACATGGTTGTGGGAGAGCCCCATGCTGCCTGAGTATTTGGGTTCTCACAGGATGTCAGAAATTTCCTTTCTCTTTTTAAAACTGTCCCTGATGGTGCAGCACTTGTAGAAGCAATGGTCCTCAACTTCTTGAGGAGGTAATTTTTTAATGAATCATATGGTGATCTCATGAGAGATCTAAACAACAATGTGAAGAGAATGTGGATGATTCTCTTCACATTGAGGAAAGAGGGTAGGTGTAAACATACACAGGCACCAGGTAGTCCCTGACAGGCTTTAATCATAGTTCAGGTGGCTTAACACACTGAATATTTAACAGTGCAGAAAAATGAAAATCGGATAGGGGACCAAAAAAGTGTGAAGATAAATTGCTTTTCTCAAAAGCTTTGTTCAAAAAAGTCTTCCTGAGGGACTTAGTTCCTTCCCAACCTTCAGAGTACAGCCTCTTTGTAGAACTGAAATGTCTTGATTGCTTATCTAGATGCTTAAATATCTGTTCTCACATTACAGACTCTTCACTGTGTTCAAAGGTATGGTTGTTCAGTGATGGGACTAGAACTTCTTTATCTTGGCTTTTATTCACAGCCCTTTTTCTTTCTTTTAAGGGAGTGCTGTGTCCAACTGGATGTGAGCTGAGAACCACACTGTTAAAACAGGAAAAAACTGTGAAAGCTGTTATTCATGATCTAAAAGAGAAAGTGACCACACTGTCAGAGAGCTCCTCAACTTTCTATGATTATGTGACTGTTCTAGAAGATAAATTGGTAAAGAGGCAAAAACAAAGAAAAGGTATGCTATTTCTATGAATTACTAGTGTAAATGGTATTGAAGTTTTACTGGCATTCCTACAGTTACTTTTTAGTGGGACTTCTTAAAAAAAATTTAAAATACCATGGAATATCTAGCAAAGCAGGGTTCCGTAACCATATTCTCTTAAATCTTAAAAAAAATCCTTTGAGAGAGGCAAAGTAATGGATCTCATACTAAGGCAAGTTTCATATGAGGCCTCTAAGTGACCATCATTCACATGTTCCCCTTACCTGTTTCCCTAAGTGCATCCAGTGCATTTATGACCAGCCTCTGGATTGGCACCATGACTCCCCAGAACAAAGGGAATTATTGCTCTTTGGCAGAGTATAGCACCACTGATAAATCTATTAGCTAGCAAAGAAACAACAGTACACACGTACCAGTTTCCTGAGAATATCTGCATAGTTTTTGCACACTGTAGAAAAGTAAGCAAAAGAAATGCCCTTCCTCCCTTCCTCCCTTCCTCCCTTCCTCCCTTCCTCTCATATTGTGCTTACAAATTGCTCTTCATCTGGAAAACATGTTGAAAACTAATCTGCTTTTCATCTCTTTGCTTTTCTAGACAATGATGATTTACTTTCTCAGTACAACACAGAAGTGGAATTGCATTATAATTATATAAAGGATAATCTGGACAATAACATCCCATCCAGCCTCAGGGTCCTTCGTGCAGTTGTGGATTCTTTACATAAAAAGATACAAAAACTGGAAAATGCCATTGCAACCCAGGTGGACTACTGCCATTCCCCATGTGCTGTTTCCTGTAATATTCCTGTGGTTTCAGGCAAAGGTACTCATTCAGCTATAATGACATCTTTTCTCCCATTTATGTCACAGTGCAAATTGATGGATGCATCTGAAGCCTGTACGATTGATTAGGGTATCAGGAAAGATGGAAAGTGATCCTAGATGAAAAAAATCTTTTATGCATCACTGTACTGGTCAGACCAAAGATGATCTTATCCAATATCAGTCTTGTAATTGGCCAGTAGCATTTTAAAGAAATACATGCTTCAGGGTCTTTGTAAGGTGGAGGTGATACATTTGTGACTATCATAGTTGTACTCTTGATTCTTTTCAGTCAAGAAAGGTTCTTCTTTCTCAAACTTGTCTAGTTCATGAAGTCATTGTAAGGTATACAGTCTTGCTTCACTTAGCTTTGAAGTTTCAGAAATTCCTATTTGGGAAATCTGAACAATGCAGTATTCTTTCTTCCCTGATTCTTTCACTTGACGTATTACAGAAATCAAAATGAAAGTAGAGTACTGTATACATATATATATATATATATATGTATTTAAAACTGTTCCCTTATAACAGCAAGCCAAATGATAAGAAGACTCTTGAAGAAGTTCACGGATATTTCAGTAATAGTCTCTGGTTTATTCTTGCAGAATGTGAGGATATCATCAGAAAGGGAGGCGAGACATCTGAAATGTACCTCATCCAGCCAGATCCTTTTGTCAAGCCATACAGAGTATACTGTGACATGGAAACAGATAATGGAGGTCAGTGCGAAATAACTATGTTGTTATAATATTATCGATGCTACCAAAAAATTGTATTAGTAATTTGTATTTTGTACAAAGAAATATGAAATTATACCTTTTGTAATTATTTGATAATTAAATCTGATTGACTCGTTCAGGAAAGTCTTGTTGAGGTCATCTGCTGATGCAGAATAGGATACTTCTATAATGAAATGAAATAAATTGTGTAGATATCTTACTATGACCAGCATGGATGATGTATAGGTGGGCAGACAAGGACAGCCTGGCTCATTTCTTACCCTGCTACAATGCACTAGACGAAACACCAGGGCTGTCCTTTAAGTTCAGCTTTTTCCACCTTTCGTTATGACCGAGGTACTACTTAAGCGTGAGCAAAAGGGGCAAAGCTGAGCTCGAGAGCAGTGAAGGACCTGCTGCAAGGAAGCCATATGCTCCTCTGGTCCTGAGGTGAAGTTAAAAGGGCTGTATCTTAATGTTTGATACGACTTTTGTACTGGTAATTTAATCTTAATACTCGTCCTCCTGCAGGCTGGACTTTGATTCAGAACCGCCAGGATGGCAGTGTTAATTTCGGAAGAAGATGGGATCAATATAGAAAAGGATTTGGAAATGTTGCAAAGAGTGGAGGGAAGAACTACTGTGATACACCAGGTAAAACACAGAGCATAAAATGCAAAGAGCTGTTCTTACTGAAACTGTTTTCTTCTATTTTTTGAAGATCTTAGATTTTTTATTTAAATTAACTAATCCACTCCAGCAGACCTATAGGCAAATAATAAAGCTACCTTGAAGTGTATTGCGAAGTCTGTTTCACAGAGCTCTCACTTATTGCTTCTCAGGTGAATATTGGCTTGGAAATGACAAGATCAGCCAGCTTACCAAAATAGGGCCCACTGAAGTTTTAATTGAAATGGAGGATTGGAACGGTGATAAAGTATCGGCTCATTATGGAGGTTTCACCATACAGAATGAAGGAAACAAGTATCAACTTTCAGTTAGTAACTACAAAGGCACTGCAGGCAACGCACTGATGGAAGGAGCTTCCCAATTGTATGGGGAAAACAGGACAATGACAGTCCACAATGGCATGTACTTCAGTACTTTTGACAGAGACAATGATGGATGGTATGTACTTGCACTAGACATTTGAAATAAAAATAGAGCTGAATATAGAATATTTCTGTAATTTGTCATTAGTATTCACAGCATTTTGTAGTATGTCAAAATGTGTTATATCTCTGAAAATTACCAGCTAAATGTCTATGCAGTTCTCTTGGCACAGCCAAGGATAGTTAAAACTGTATATTAGGTTAGTGACGCTCCACAACCAAGTTAGAAGCAAGCATGCTAAACTTTATTGATTCCATGAGTGACTTACGACAGACAAAGCAGCAAATCTGGATGCAATATATTCATAGTCAGATACTGACAGCAGCAGTGCTGAGGACACTAAGTAGGAATATGGGTACTCACTCCAGTAACGTATAATGGGTCCTGAAGAAAGAGGCAGGTAGCACGTCCATCTAAAAAACAATGTTCTGCCTACTCAGAAGACAGGAGCTCAGTTGTAAAGTACGTAATAGAGCACTGTATCTCTAAACTGTGCTTAATACCTGATTACATATTCATGAATAAAGGAATTGTTTAGGTTGGGGAAGACATACATTTCTCATTGCTTTCTATCTTTAAATTTCATTGATATTGTAATTATCGTTATAAACTGCAAGTAGTTGTAGTTATCAGTCAGTAAACTAAAATGGCATTCCCAAAGAGGTGCAACTAAAATTTGATTTGTTTTTCTTAGCTGCTTTACCTTCTGAGTGCACTGTGTAGCACACACTTGTGATGATTAGTTTCCACAGAAAGTTCAGAGAGGACTTAAAATGTTTATTATGGTTTGAAAATTTCAGTACACGGCAGTGTACTCTGTTGATCTGTTTGTCTACATTACAGATGTCGCTCTCAACACCTTTTTTTTTCCCTCATCAGGGTAACTTCAGATCCAAGAAAACAGTGCTCCAAAGAAGATGGTGGTGGATGGTGGTACAACCGCTGCCACTCAGCCAACCCCAATGGCAGATACTACTGGGGAGGGACCTACAGCTGGGACATGGCAAAACATGGGACAGATGATGGTGTTGTATGGATGAACTGGAAAGGGTCGTGGTATTCAATGAAGAAGATGAGCATGAAAATCCGGCCATACTTTCCACAATAACCATTATCAAAATGTACAGAATCAGGGATTTTCTTTTAGTATTTGTACACGGTTATCTATTTAGCATGGTACTCAGGCTTATCTTTACATACGAGAACCAAATATGTATGTGCAACCATATTGTGACCTAAAGTGAAAAGATGTGTCAGATGTAAATCAAAATCTGTCCGATGAAAATAGCTCAAAAGTGTATTTTTTCCGTTTTTCATTTGTGCACAAGACAGAATTAACTAATATAGAATAACACTGATAAAATAAAGCCAACTTGTTTCACTCTTTTACAAAGGTCTTTTGTATCTCTTTTAAAGAGGGAGAGGATTATTTTTAAATGTTTTCTAAAAATTAATAAAGTCTTAAAATGAAAGTATTCTTCATATATTCCTAAGTATTTATGCATAATCTGGGGAGAAGCAAAGGCATTCCACTAAATAAGAGACAGTTATTTTCTTTTATATTATAAAAGTAACCATAACTATCTGTGTAACAAGTTGAGAAGGAATAAAAGTTAAAAGAGTATTGAACAAATGAGTAGGTCACTGGTCCCTTAGCTCAAATCATGTTGCTGGGTAAAATATGCCCTTTTCTCGGACCTGGTTCATATATGTGCTTTCACACATATGTGTCTTTCACACAATCCCTATGATGTGACTAGAGTAATTAATATCTCCAGTCATAGAGTAGGTGGATGTCGCTGTTGTACCCAGGACGGTGAGAAATGACACCCCCAAGATCTGGAGAAAATGGCTCATTTAATTAATTATAAATCAGTTTATATAACTTGATTCGTAAGAGTAGCATAGTACTATTGGTCCCTTGGTCAACCACCTCCTAGAATGATTGGTGGAGGCTATACAACACCCATTTAAAAATATTTTCCTCAGTGTACCATAACAATACTAACTGAACAACAGCAGGTGCAAAGATAAAGAATTAGTTTACAAAACCCATAGCAGTGTTTTGCATAGTTTTCGTGACAGACACAGAGTTCTCACAGAATGCTGCAGAAAGCTGAAAAATCCCTCTACTAAAGCTTTTCAGTGTCCACAGGTGGAGGTTGAGTATTTCATCAAATCTAGTGGTCTATGCTCCCTTGAGCAAAGACAAGACTTCCCAACCCTGGTAGACAGGAGTAACATCTCTCAAAGGGAGATGTTGTGGGTCCCACAAAGGAAGGGACCCAGATCACTAGGGGTGAATGGATCCCACCTGAGACCTTTAGTGTTGATTTAATCTGTGAAGCCCAGGAGGACAAGAAGGAGACATAATGGCAGCTTCTCATTAAAGGAGCACAAATGTTCAGCATCCGCACAGGCAGGTTTCCACTGAGGCTAAGGAACAAAAACATAATGTGCAAGTGGAAACTCCTTTTCCAAAAGCAGAGACACTTCCTCACACATGACTGTAAAGATGTCTTTGCTCTTCAGCAAGCTTTCCAAAAAGGTTAAGACAGTGGCTGTATTTGAGAAGCACTGAAAAAAAACCGCCAAAAGTGAGCTGCTTTGCCAGTATTTGATGATCTTGTTAAACAGTATGCAACATGTCAGTGAGATTAGAAGTAATGAAATTTGCTCATGCTTGTTTCTAGAAGCACAGAAATATTAAACAGTGTAAATACTTGTGTAATTTTGTGCCATAAGGTATAAAGGGAAATACAATGTGGTCTTCTGTAATTGCATGACCAATAGAACTGGTATTCCATGCAGCCAACTTTTTCTGAAGGATCCTTACCACACACTGTCAGCAAGCTGATTTAAACCCCTTATCCTTAGAAGAATCCTTGCTTGGCATATGTGCTGAGAAACATTCAGGTGGCTCCTCATCTTGCTTGTTCTGGTTAGAGTCATAACCTTTTAGGGGTTGCTAGAAAATAATAGCCTGGTTTGGGAGCTGCATTTTGATGAGTTATCATGGAATTGTCTTATTTTGAAGCTACAAGTATGCATGGTAACCTATTTGGATTCATCAATGGGATGGAAGGTCTATGTCCATATTTATAAAATCAAAGCGTAAGAGATCTTTAAAAGACAGTCCTAAAATGCATGCATTCTTTATCAAAGTGTACTCCATGTGAGGTGTGTGGGAAAAGTGAGAACCCACACCACCCTTGGGTCTGCCTGAGAAATGATTCCCACTGCTGTTGTGCTCCCCTTAAAATGGAAATGAGAGTGTGAATGTTGAACTTGGTGAGACTTTCACAATCCATGCCAGTGGAGGCAGGATTTTGTTGTGAACATACTTCTAAATATTTTTACTCCTTTAACACTCCTAAACAAAGCAAATAATTCAAATTAAAAAAATTTATCTCAAGTCAAGGTGTGAGCTGCCAAAGACATAGACATAAACCAAGTTCATATCAAAAGGGTTTTTAAATCAGTATTTCCTTGTCAGTTAAAAATAAGATCCAAAAAGTCTTGTTGGTAATTAATCATTGTTTATTTTTTTAATCTGCAAATGTGCCCAGTTGCCTTCAAATTCACAGGGTAAAGTTACATCATACATACATATATAAAAATCTTTTCAACTTGTAGTCAAAACACACATTAAAGGCCTGTCTTTCTACAGGGTTTCTATGGGCCTGATTTTCATTCTAACAGCTTTGAGAGAATAGTCAGAGGCTTTAAATGGCAGCCAGACTACGCCGTTTTCGATCTCGTAGGGGACATTGTACCTGGGGTCGTAGTGGCCCCCCAGGTAGTAAATGCCATTGAGGTTGGCAGCCTGGCAGCTGTTGTACCACCAGCCCCCCCCATACATCTCTGCACAGTTCTCCTCCCAATGGTCCTGGTCCCGGTCGAAGGTGCTGAACTTCATCTGGGCGTGGGACGTGTACTCGGTGCCCTCTTCCAGCCAGCCAGCAACCAGGGCATCCCCGGCGGTGCCCTCGTAGGAAGACACGGCAAGGGCGTACCCTTCAGCTTCAGACCCTACCCGTACGAGATACTCTGCAAACACAGCATTTCCATCCCAGTCCTCTAACTCTACCCGAAGGAGAGTATCATTCTGAGTCAGCAAGTGTATGTTTTCATTGCCCAGCCAAAACTCTCCTCGCCCTCTGCCATCCACGCTGCCGAAACCTTTCTTGTAGTCTTGCCAGGTCCGGTTAAAATTCACTGATCCATCCATTCTCTGTTGGATCAATAGCCATCCTCCCAAAGTGGTCTCTTGGTCGCAATAAACTGACAAAACCTTATTGGATCCCGCTGGCTTGATTTTGTAAATGCCACTTTTGGCACCAGAAGTGTGTTTCTGGCGGATATCATCACAGTCTAAAAAAAAAAGTTGATCTGGTTTGACAGAAGTTATCAGCAACATTTAATAAAATGTTCAGAGGAATCCAAATATCAATAGCTCAGAGGAAAACCATTAAACATGTCTTGGACTATGCTAGGTATAGTGACAGGCAACATTAAAAAGAATTCAGAAAAGAAAACTTCACATACTTCTTAAATCATGAATTGTCTATGTAATACCCGAGTATTAATGAAATATTTTCCCTTTTGTTTCTGAGGTGGTAACAGACACAGTGCTTGCACTTTATCATCACACTGTTGTACTACAGTATCTAAAATCAATGTGTCAGTTTGGTTATGGATGGAGTTTGGCTCCATTACCTCAATAACTACCTTTCCCAGTGCTGGGTGTCCTTTGCTTCTCTCCTGACCGTCTGAAGCTGCGTGCCTGAAAGTCTGGGATATCCTCTGCACTCTGATCATGTTGCAACCCACCTAGCTGCTCATTTATTTCACGGGTCTTTAGTGATTTGGTTTCAAAAGTGGAGCCTCCCTTGTTGAAACTAGAAGAGCTGGTCACTACAGTCTTGGAGTGACTTGCACTGCCAGATGGGAATCCAGATGGCTGAAGGCGAAGTCCTCCAAAGTCATCTTCCTCCTCCTCTCCTAAGTCTGCAAATTTGTCTTTTCCCCCATAAGTCCCTGAATGACTGGATACTGCTGTATCTCTGTAGCTACTGCCTGTACCTGTTGTGTGTCTGCTGGTCGAGAAGCTGCTAGATCCACTAACGTGCTTAGTAGCAGTGGATGGGGAGTCAGGGGTAAAAAATGACTCTATCTCAGGGAATACAGTCTCTAGCTTGTGCAAGGCATCTGCACCACTAAAATGGTATGTGCTCCCTTCCCCTCCAACATTTCCAGCTAAATAGGAGCAGTCTGAGCCATCAGAAGAAACTGTTTTCTCAACTACTTCTTCTCTAGGGCCATCAGGCCCAGAGACAATTTTTTTGGTGGTAGTTTTGGTGCATCTACGAACAGTGGAGGAGGTTTTGTCTCCCAGACCAAGGGTTTCTCCCCTATGAGTAGGAATAACTAATTTGCTGTATGAAGGTCCATCCCCCCTTGATTCTGCCGTGCTGTCGCCTCGGGAGGGTTTCGCATCTGTTTCTGGTCTTTCTAATACCACTTCCATCTGCTTGATGTTATTAATTATGTTCAGAGCTTGCATTTCTGGCAGAGGCTTATGCTTAAAATGATCAGGAACATTAGAGTCCTTAAGTGGCCTCATTTTCAGTGTACTCAAAGTGGTTGTTTGAAGCTCTGGGTGCAAGTTGATGGAGTTGGCTTGGGCAAGCTGCTTCTGGATGTTGTCATAGCTTTCTTTGTCCACCTTGTAATCAAAACTTCTAGCACAGGTTCCTTTGCAAGCTCGTATCTTAATATCAATGTCCACCTACAGAACCAGAGAGAAGTGATTTGGTTAGGGAGCTTTCCCGACTATCTCAAACAAGGATATCTTATACTGAACAGGGGAAAGATGAGAGCTGCCCTAGTACCTCCCACCTAGAGCTGAGCTTTTCCAAAGTTTGGTTTTGATATCATCATGGGTTTATTTCCATTGTAAATACAATACGTGCAATAGCACAGTGCACATGAGTTCCATGGAAAAGAACAATCTCTGCTCCCTTTATTTTTGGACGTGTCTTCCTGGTTTTGGAAGGAGTGCTGCAGAGTTAGACACGCTCCATGGGGACTGGGGCAGAAATGGGCCTTCCTAAGAGAGGGGAAGACACCAGACCTGTCCCAGAGTCTGTCATGGCCCTGCTGTGAGGTCTGACATCTTGGGGTTACCATTGCTTTCTCAAATGATCCAGATGGTGGATTTCTGATCTAGGAATCAAAATGAGCCTTTGAGCAAAACCAGTGTGCCAGGAGTTTTCCTTGCATTACTATCAGAAGAACTGGCAGCAGCCTGGGAACACAGGTTCTAATGCCAGCGGTGGCAGAACTGGGGATTGACAGAGCCCATCCCCCTTCTAACTGCTCAGCAATTCCTTACAGGAAACGCCTCATATAGAAGCAGTTAGCAGCAGATGGAGCATCCTTGTGGCCTGTCTGAGAGCAGAAGCAGCAGATGGGATTACGAACTCGGAGAACTCACACTGGTTCCTACAGAGCAGAAGTAGAAAACCGGGATGGATACAAAGCAAGTCATTCAGGGATTTGTCTCAGCAAGTCAGATCCTGTGAGAGCACTGCTCACCATAACAGATAGATCCCCTTTCTGTAACTAAGCCCTGGAAAGAATGGGAAGTGCATAGCAGAACCTACCTCTAAGCGCTTCATCTCCACCACTTGTTCCTGGATGCTGCTCTGCAGAGCTTTAATTCTGTTTACTTGAGTGACAACTCTCTGCTTTAATGTCACAATTCTCCGTCTCAGTTCTCCTGACAGGCGACCATACGTCTCATCAAGCTCTGGAACAGAAATGCCTCACAGTCAGATACGCACATGTGCTTTTCTTCCCTAAATATGTATCATATTTTAAAATACATAATTAAACACATAATTGAGAACATATTTCTCATAGTACTGAGCAGATTAAAATTACATTACTTTTTACTAACTAGTTAAGAGCCTATTATTATGATTGTTCTGTTTCTTGATAATAATGTCCAGTGCAGCCCATATTTTCACTACATATGGCTTATTCACAAAAAGGTAATAATTCAGTAATGGATAATAAAACTGGGTGCGAGATACTCACGCTGAGCACTGTCCAGGTTTGGTTTTAGTACATTCACAGTTTCCACAATTATCTGATTGGACTTCTTATAGTTGTTTTGATTATCTGAGAGCAGCTTCTTGATTTTGTCTATTCTGTGACTATACTCCTGGTCCTTTTCATCAATCAGTCCTTGCATTCTGCATCCTGAAGGGCATTTGGTACCCTAGAATTGAAAGAGGGAAATAATTGTGCTAAAATCCTCAAGAGTAAACATCTTCTATAATGGAACCAGTGAAGCACATCCTCAGAACCCTGCCATAACTGTGGGGTGAGTAACAAGTAAACCTTTAATCTTCCCTCTCCTCTGTTTCTCATGTGTGAGATTATATATATATATATATATATATATATATATATATATATGTATTTCCTAAAGGTCTGCTGTAAGAAGTCTGTCATCCAGTTTGAGCAAGGATGTTAGAGGCCAGCATTTTTAAGTAAACTTTTCCTCAGAAAAGCTTAATATTCTTACATACTTAAGCCGTTTGCCAAGAAGTCATCAAATAAATGTAACATAGAAAAGGACTGAGATGTAAGAGACAAGAAAGAGAGAAATTAGTAGTTTATATACAAAGACATCTAGTCAATCACCATGAAACTTTTACCAAGCATCTTGTCATATGACTTCCTCAAAATTAACTAGTGAAGTCCATGTGATTTCTAGCTACTTCTTTTCTTTTTCTCACAACTTTCTTTCTGGTGCCTTTCTTTTATGAACTCCAAAAGTGGCAATATCAAAATGCTGAAAAGAAATAGTTCTTATGTCTTGCTAGGATTAACCTTTGTTTATTTAATCCTTCTTTTCCAGACTTACTTTCTCTTCTCATTCTGCACCACTGCAAACTTCTCCCTCTTTCTTTTGCCTTCATTTTTTCCTTTCTTTCTTTGTTTCCCATGGGAGATCTCTCCAGGCTGACCCAACCTGAAGTGTTCTCAGCCCTAACGCTGAACCCCGTGCTGGCCTGTGGCTCCTGTTGGAGTGATCCAGCTGCTGATCCAGCTGGGGCCCATGGGTGCCCTGCAGATGGCCCTGCTTTCACCCCAGTGTTAATCGCTCACCCAGTCGTCATCCGCACAGATGGGCCAGCTCTTCTCAGACTCGCAGCTGGACTGGGACCTGTGCTCCACGATCCTGGGACCACGCACTCCTGCACCCACCTGTTCAAAGGTGCTCTCTCCGTCTTGTGCCTGCCAGGAGGAAAAAGGAGAAAAGCAAAACCAAGATTAAGTGAACAGCTGCCGAGGGAGCAGAAACATAATGCTGATGTCCTCAAACACTCAGCTGATGGGTGGCAATCACAGCCATCTGGCAAGCACCACGCCCAACAGGGCAAGGATTTTATTCCGACATTTCTTATAAGATACGATTTTGTTTGTTTTGTCAGAATAAAGCTTTACATCTCTTAAAATTAATGCTGCTATGTAGAGAGCTAGTAATGTTCAGGATATATTATGATCATATCATTCCACAGAAATATTTTGTCCTGTGTGTAAATATAAAATTAACTTGAAATTGGACTGAAACTGGTAAAATAAAAGTAAATACTTTAAAAATACTATTTCCATTTGCTGCACTACTCTAAAATACTTATTGTCACTTTACCACCTTCAGTCTACACAAAACTAGCTTACAGATATATAAGAAGAGTTTTCTAAATAGCGTTTCTGATTTTAATCACAGTTGCTAACTGTAAGCTTGTAGCACCGTTTTGCTTGACAAAAAGAGCAAGAAAGCTACTATCAGAATTAAAATAACAATTTCAGTGATGGATGGATTTCACTGTGGTAACAGAAAGAAGAGAAATAAATATGCTGAGGTTTTCCTCAAACCTGAGAAAAAAAAGTGATATATACAAGCTAATTCCGGGCCAAAACATAAGTATTCCTACAGTGTTATCACTTAGTAAAAGACCATAACTTTTTTTCTTTCTTTTTTTCATTAAAGAAAGTCGTGCTTTAGGGCTTAAGATGTAATTAGGTCTGACCGGAATCCTCTGTGCACCTTTTGTGCTTTTCAAAGATTATAATTAATGCTTGAAAATACTAATTTTCCAGTATTACTAAGAAATAGTATCTTATTATGATTGATGATTAATTCTGAAGCTGAGAAAGTGATCCTAATTCTAGCCTCCAGGATCAGAACCACTCTGAGGAACTGGAATGTCTTCATTAAAATCAGCAGATTCAAATTCAGTAGTTTGATTAATTAATGATTTGATCTGGACCAAGTGCCTCCTAAAAGTAGCGCACATATGCAAAAAATGCCCTTTAGGCATTGACATATGACTGTTTCTGTTTTGTCCCAACTGCTTCCTATAATTTTTGGCATTTGTTAAAACATGCGCTTCTTTCAAAAAAGAAAAAAAGGTCACAAAGAGAAATGTAAAGAATCTAGCATAAGATTATGAACTGAGTCCTCAATGAGAAAAAACAAAGGTTATATTATCACAGTTGAAAATCAAGTTTATCTCCTTCCTCATCAAAAATTTGATTCTTAGTTAGCGCTAGTTTAAGCTGATGTTGCTGCCACAAGAATCTTATTTTTAAAATGTGTCTTTCATAATAAAGGTATTGTATGTCGTTTGTAGGTAGAAAATCCTGCTGAAATACTGTCCAAAGGAAAGTAGAATTCATCCTAATAAACATGAAAATTCCTGAAGGGCTGAAGCCACTAGCATCCAGCCAGTTATGTTTAAGACTTAGAGCATCACCTATGAATGTTTGAATTCATGTTAATGGATATGCTTTGCTGCTCCTAAAGCCAGGCAGATTCAGCAAAACCAAGTTAAGCAAAACTATAGAGAGCTGGATACTCAAGAATACTGATGAAACTTCATCAGTGAAGTCTTTACACTTAGCTGCTCCATATGTGTGTGCATTGAATTTTACAAGCTAGGTGATAAATTTATCTAGCTCATGAATGAACATTAAATAAATGCTTACTATTCAAAACAGAAAGATACAAAAAGAATCAAGTAAGCAAACTCATACCCAGGCTATGCTGAGGCACAGGAACACAGAGAGGATCTTCACAGGTATCATCTTCAGGAGAAGAGCAAGAACTCTGACTGAAAGGATGCTCTTTGCCAGTCTTTTGGTGCAATTTAAACCTGAGTGCAAAGCTGAGATTAATCATTATGCTCCTCTCTGTTTGTAGAAAAAACACACCAAATGACTCCCTCCCCCTTTGGTGATTACTTAAGGGCTCTTGCGCAAGTTTCTGGTGTTATTTGCTCCAGATAAGTTTGTACAACACCAACATGCGGGCAACACCAAGAATTCCAGGAAAAAATCTGTCTAAAACTGTTTCTTGTAACTGGACATTCAATGAAGATGTATGTCAGCACTAGTGGGATCCAGCAGTGGAAGACACACTGCTGGAAAACACACACTCAGTGTGATGGGCATTTAGCTGCGTAATCAAAGAGCTGATACTTGAAAAAGGAAATCATTGCTTTGCCCTTTCTGTGTGATTGTGTTCCACTGCTGTGAAATCCACTGGATGTTTCAAAACAAGTGCTAGTCTAAGAAAGATTGATACAGTCTATCTGTGACCATGTGGCCATCAACCAAAATTAATTCCTGAGGAGGGCAGAGCCCAGTTTGCATCAGTTTATACAACTGGATCTTACTGGTATTTGTGTAATGCATGACGTGTTTAACACTATGCTGTCTCTTACACAAATGGTATATTATATTTTTTACCAAGTCAGATTTGTTTAAAATATGTATTTATGAAGAGCACAGTAGAGTACTTGATAATGTCCCAGAACAGACTTTAGGCATAATTAAATCTGCCTAAGGAGTCATGGCTCCTTAACTGGTTCTATATTGGGCATAGTCTGTGTATGGCAACTTACGATAATGTCCTGCTGCTGTGAGCTCTACAACAAGCCTTACTATTACTGGGGAGGACATACATGGCTGTCAGACACTTGAAAGATGCTGCCCATCTCAAAGGCTTCCACTGCAGTGAGCAGGAATGAGAAAAAAAACTTTGCTAGCGTAAATGTGGATATAGTCAGTTTCAAAAACCAAAACTCTCTTGGCATTCTAAAACTGCATGACGTTCACAAAACTCTCCATCATGTACAGAGTGCACATTCTGCTTTAGAGGGACACGTTTAAGCTTAGCTATGACATTGTAAAACACACTAAACTCAAAAGAGCTGATTTTAGCTTTGGATGCATTTCGACAGCCTCACAGGTTTTGTCTTAACTTCCTTTCCTCTGCTTTTTTTTTTCTCCTGTTTTTTGCCTTCAGGAGGCTTGCACTCTCTCCACGTGAAGCTCACTGCAGTTGAACTGGACCCTTTGTTTCCTCCCATTTCTGGCCTTGCATTTCATGCTTTTCTTGTCTAGGAAAACCCTCTTGAACCTAACTTAACTCATACCAACACCAGTATAACAAGTCATATCCTCAGGTAGCGGAAGAGCTCAGTAAGACAGTACTACATCGATTAACACCTACACCTCCGGGATCCAGCTTTGCATGACAAAGGGTTTCTATTACGTTTAAGGCTGTGTGCATTCTGAAACAATATGTTTTGTTTAATTATATTTCCTGCAATAAGCTTTGTAGAGGTCCTCTGTTGAACCTCTTGCAACAAACTTCTAATTTCAGCAGCAAAAGAGCCCAACTAACTTCAGCAACAAATGTCCAAACAAATCACATATTACCTTTGCTCACTTTGAAAGTCAGGCAGCCATGGAAGTATTGTTTGGTTTATAAAGGCACACAAGACAGCTCCTGAACTCAAAGCAGATAATCAACCAAATAATATCTATTATAAAAATAATATTATAAAAATAATCAACCAAACACCATAATAATAATAATAATCAACCAAAATGCTCAGCTGCTAACTTCAGAAGATTAGTGATGCTTCCCCACTACAAGGCCTACACAGTTTTTTCTCTCTGTTGCAACAGTTCTGTAAAAGAACTATAAAAACCCCAGAGGGCAATTAAATGCTTAAAAGAGGGAAGGAACCCAATAGGAGGAAATCTTGCAGGATTAGGATTAATTATTTAACAGAACAGAGTAAAATGGGCTTCATCAAAAATATACTGAGGTCCATGAAGAATGTCCCAGTCAAACTCAAAAGCTCAATTTTTGCCTCTAAAATGAAAAACAAAAGTCTGGTTAAAGATCACAACCTTGTGATCTTCATGCTCAGTAACACAAGAATTGCACATGCAACCTTTGTGGGTTCTCCTTGGCCATACATTCATGGACTGTGCTTTACCACAGGCTCACATATGCTATTTCTTCCACTGAACCCCTTCTGCCTCACACTGAGCTTGGGGATGGTGCTCCACAGGCAAGCATCTGCCCAGAGCTGTACACTCTTTTCATTGTAGAATGATGCTCTGCAGACTGCTTAAACCTTCAAGGATTTTCCTATGGTACATTGCAAACATTCATTCCCTGGCCATGACTTTCCCCTTTTCACAGTTGCAGAAACCAGGTGAGCGGGTTAAGTCAAAAAGTAGTTACTAATTTTTGGGATCCATTTTGATAGTCTGAAGTCTTCAGAGCACAACCTATGTGTGGATTCCACTGCTGGCAGCTGCCTCTCTGTGCCTGCACTGCGGCTCAGGGGGAACAGCTGGCAGCCAGCTCTGAGACACGTGAGTGTCTTGCCTCTGGTCCCACAGGAACTGGGTGATCAGGGCAGGAATAGCACCTAATTCTGCAGGGTATCAGCTGTACGTAAGAGACCACTGTGCCCCATCCTGTCTTGCTAACTATATGCTTTAAAATCTATGCAACAACTAAAGTATCCTTCATAATTCAGATGTGAACTGTCACTTTGGTTCTAACTTTTCCCAGTTTGTAGGAGCTTGGTTTTGTGATCATCAATAATACCTTAACATTGAATTTGTAATTTAATAGGCCTTAAAAATCAATAGTAGTAAGAGCACATAAAGCAAAAGAATTTCTGCCTTTTCAGCCATGCTGACAGAGGATGTGACAATTTGCTAGGTGGTGTTCCAGGCACCAGTCACCAGGTTAACAGGGGACACGGCAAGTAGCATGCTCCAGATCTCCTCTGACCCTGAGGGACAGCACGGCTCTCTGGTGACACTCAAACACAGTAAACTTAACTCTGGTCCAAGTAAAACTCGGCCATCAAGGCTAGAGGGACTGGAAAAAAGTTGATATCTGATCATAAATATTAGGTAAGCTGAGGGGTTTCCTGCTTGCTGTGAAGGGAGCTGCTGGGGGAAGCTGGGGTGAAGGAGGAGCTTCTCAAGCTTTACAGTTAAGGGCTGAATCTGTGCCTGACCTTCAGCCTGTACCTCTGCTTTCATGTTGCAATCATTCAGTCACTTCTGCCGGTGTTTGTTGGAAAGGCTGGAGGCAAAGAGCTAGATAAACTTTGGATTCAACTTTGATTCAGGATCAAAGGACAGAAGTGCAGTTCACTACTTCATCTGCCCTGCTCTTGGCTGAATGTCACAGTAATAGTCGGGGAGTCTGGGATTTAGCTGTGGTTTGTGTGCCCTAGATGTGAGTCTCACCTTGTTTGCCCAGCGCTGCCTGTGTCTCCTGCCCTACCACCAGTTTCCAAGTGGTGCCTTCTGCTCCTCTTACCTGCTCGTTCATGACCCTTCTCTGGATGCTTTGTCCTAGACTCCATTCTCCTTCAGACTCAGCTCTCATCTTCACTTTCTGTTCATATGGTCCTCAGACTACCCGACCCTTTTGAAGTCATCACTAGTCAATCCCAGCACTTTGTCCCACATTTTCCCCATGCAATATCCCAGAACTGAGGAACCCAGAAGTCCTGCACTCCATCCACTTTATTTGGCTCTTTCTTCCTCTATCTCTTCCTCATCCACTTTATTTTTTTTTTGGCTTTGGAGTGAGATTCCTCTGTCTTGGGCTACAGTGGTCTTTGGAAGACTCACTGCAAGCTCAAGGTGTGAAAGAGAGGCCACCAAATCCTTTAATAAACATTTATAAACTGAGAGGTACAGACTTCACTTTTACTATAGGCTATGGTCTGAGGGTTATGTATGATAAAAAATGATTTAGAAAAGAGAAATATACTGAGCTCTCAGTATACAAAACAGGGGCATTAAGTTCAATTTTAATGTACTTGCTTGCAAAAAATGAATACTGAGAGTATTATTCTATTTTTAAGATTTAGAAGAAACAGGAGGTCTTTTCAGGCCTCTTTCTGATAGACAGGGGATTGGACACCATAGGAAGGAACTTCCAGAAGCATGAGTCTTGCCAGATCTCTTTCAGGGCCCAGAGAACACAACTGTGGGCTCGGATCCTGCAGACTCACTGATTAACTCTGGCATAGGACTTCATTTAAAGATCAGGCTTCTTGGATTTGCTGACTCTGACCCTTCTGACCACTGGAGCAAATGCTCCTCTCCAGAGGTTAAACTGATTTGTGAAAACTTAAAGACACCAATCAGCAAACCAACTGGAAGAATAAGCCGATATTAGTTATGGTGAGCAATCCCTAAAATGCCAGCTCATATCCATGATATGTGTGTAATTACAGCAGATTGTCATCAAATTGCAGCCAAAATCTAGACCAGGACAGGCAGTAACAATTCTGACCTAGCAGAGTGCAAATACAGATATCAAAGGGACAGAGGTCAAAGGAATATTTTTTAAATCCATGTTGCAAATATATAAATAATATCAACTTAAAGTCATGTCATAGGTGGCATAAATTGAAAACAGGAAGTGGAAGAGACTCAACCAATGGTATTCAAGTGGCTGTTTGCAGAACCAGGAGGAGACTGGGCTTGCCAACCCTTCTCTTGCATCCTTCTCTCCAGCCTCTCTACATGTACTGTTTCAGCTACACAGAGCCACGGGAAAGGTCTTACAGCACAAAACATTCAGGAAAACTGCTTTGCATGGTGAGGAATTGAGTGAAAATTCAACTATGTCAAAATCTTAATAAAAATGAGAGCGAGTAGGCAGTTTATCATGCTGTGGAGACTCAGATCCAGGGAAGATGCTCAGCACCAGCCTCACCAGATATCTGGGCACCAAAACTGGAAAACTGTTGAGGCGGCATGAACTGACTGTAAGGTCTCTTTTATCAGTGCAATGTCCCTCTGTCTGTATAATAAAGCACTTGAATGTGCTATTTAGAAATACCAGGCAAACTTCTGTTCTTCCATAAGTAGCTAAAAACAAAGACCAGGATACACTTCCTATTTCACTTCTTAATGCAGCAATTTGAAATAGTGATAGTTTCTAATTCTGAGTGTATTTCTTTTGTTGAAATATTTATCCACAAACCTAATTTGATTTGCTAATACACCCCTCAAATGCACTCATCAGATTTTGAGCAGGTACATTCAGACAGTGTCGCAAACTCTTTGCTGGTTGTGATCTGTGCTGTGAATTCGCTTATGTGGATCACATGGGAAATTATTACCAGATTCAGAGAAAGAAAATGCAAGTAAAATGCAATCAATTTCTGCTGCAAATTTTAACATCTTTTGGTTGCATAGCACTGACTGTATCACAGTAATTTTTAAATATTTTTGAAAAAACAAAAGAGGGGGATGTGGGAATAATGGCTGTACGGTGCACTACTATGTGTCATATAGCAAATGAAACTTATTCTGAGTAAAATTTGAGAAACTTGTTAATATGTATGGTCTGGAGTAAAATACCTATTCTTGGTCATTGATACTACCTAGCACATCCCAATAGAAAATGTATTCATTACTTTGTGGTAAGCTAAGTTAAATAGTCTTCAGCAGTAAAATAGGCCACTTTCAAGTTGCTATGTACTTTGATCTATGTCACCAAACAACTTCATTAGAAAATTTGAAAACTTCTGGAAACAAGTCACATTTATGGAAAAATAGGTCCAACACATGCCTCTAAACAAAGAGCAGAAACTACTGGTGTGAAATTCAGGAATGACTGCGTCAAGTAGGTTTGATCCAACCATCAAAAGTTTTCTTTCTCTTGTTTGGCCAGCTGTAGAGCACAGGTAACAAGCTCAGATTTTTCTTGTAATAATCAAAAATTTATTGAGAATGTGTACAGAAAAAATAACCATCTACAGAGGTAAACACTGCTTAGGGAAGAGGTTTGGGCATCTTACAGTCAATGTTGTTTTATAGTCAAAACTGAACTGTGTAATGTTTGGTAAGTTCAGTGTCTAAGACAGAAAAGATTTGCTTTTCCCGTTCAGACTGGTCTTTGTCAAATCGTCCTTTACGCGTCTCCAACCTAAAAC
This sequence comes from Eulacestoma nigropectus, assembly GCA_013397775.1. Taxonomy (NCBI): domain Eukaryota; kingdom Metazoa; phylum Chordata; class Aves; order Passeriformes; genus Eulacestoma; species Eulacestoma nigropectus. The sequence continues at coordinate 518,957 of VZTE01004632.1, read as the reverse complement.
AGAAAAAAAAGAGTATTTTAATGTTCTTCTAATGAAAGAAGTACATAAGGCTAGAATGACATGTTGATAGTGTTCATACATAGTTATATTAGTTGGGAATTAAAAATGTAGCATTTAAAATACACAAAGGCAAGGGATTATTTCTGATCATGACATTATCCATTTTATCTATCCATTAAAAGAAACAGTAATGCAGAAGGTATACTAAAATCTAAGTAGAAATGCTTCTGTGACAAAATGGTAAATAAAACCAACATCTCTACGATGCAGTGGGCTTAACTTCAGCTGTCCATGCTCAGTGCTTGAAATGATTACAATATTCTGTGTTCATTTTAAACATCTCCTTGGCCCTGTGGTCGAACCTGTTTGACATTGCCTAAGTTGTGCTGCTGTCCGTCTACTGACAGTCTGTTGAATGGGATGATTTTCATTGCAGTTTTCTTCATGGAGTACCACCGGTCACGCCAGGTTGCCCAGATAATGCCATTGTCAAATCCAGATGGACCAGCATCTTCTGATGTGTACACACCACCTAAGAAACACCAGTTGGAGCAAAACAGTTGGTTGCTTTCTAAAATAGTTACTGTGCCCATACATTTTTCTGGTCCTGACACCTCCATGGCATCCCTGGGTGTGCTAACAGACCCTGTTCACTGCCTTTCTCCCCCTGTTTTGCTTCTCTCAGGATGGATTCTCCCACTTTGGAATGGAGAGCAGTCATAAATTCCTACTACTGGTGTTAACAGTTATTGCAAAGAATGGGCTGTGCCAGCTTTGGAAAATCCAGAAGGCAAAGTGTACTCTATAAACGTGACTCATTTTCCTTTGTCACTGAAACGTGGTGTCCTGGATTATAAGCACTTAGAAGACACTTTACCCATATAATATTTGCCATTGAGGTGGCCAGCATGACATCTATTCATCCACCATCCAGATCCATCTTGCTCAGCACAGTTGCCTTCATAGTTATCATTGTCATTATCATGGGTGCTGAACCGCATGCCATTGTGGTAGGTATAGGATTTATCACTTGGGTCATCTCCAAAATCATATCCATCAAAGGCATCCCCGGCTTCACCACCGATGAAGTAGGCGTAGGTCAGCCGATACTTGTCTTCTTCACTTCCCACTCTGAATACAGCATAGTCAGCAGTGCTGTGAAAAAAGGGCAATGCTGAGTGTGACCATGCTGCATTCCCAGCACATGCACAAATGAAAAATACATCAGTGTTAAAACTGCAGAAAAGGCATTTATTGCATCCTAGCATTTTAAAAGGAATAGCTTCCATGTGACTGTGGGCCTCAGTTCACTGACACACATCCAATTAACTTTCGTGCTCCAGTATCAGACATGTTTTCTGACTACTAGTCTTTAGTGACGTATGAAATATCTACATTATCAACACACACACACACACATACATAATCTCCCAGGTTCATAACAGAAATAGAAATAAAAAATAGAAGAATAGAACAGAATAGTTCCGTTGGAAGGGACCTATAATGATCACGCAGTCTGTAAGATATGTAAGACAAAGAAACTTGAAGAGAAGAAACAGATTCCTTCTGCCTCGTAAATGAGTGCTGACAGCATGTGGCCTTCTGACAGGCACGTGTGCCTGGCAACAAGTCACACACAGTGACTGCTGTCACAGCTGTAAGTGCAGGAGCCAGAGCGGTTCCATGCACACATTAGCTGGTTTAAGGGTTCATAATTTTCTAGGAGTAGACTTTTATCAGTACAAACTGATGCAGCAGTGGGAGCAGTAGGTTTTAAGCTGTCATTTTCAGAAGCATCATGAGCAAGTACCTTTTTTTGCCACTCCAGTCCTCCAGCTCTATTCGTAAGGTGTATGGCAGAGTGGACTGCGTAGTTATTAAATGCATCTTTTCATTGCCCAGCCAGAACTCAGTGGTGTCATCTGGAGACAGATGTCCAAATCCTTCCTTGTACTGAACCCAATTTTTACTGAAGTCTTCGCTCCCATCCAGTCTCTGGGGAAAAAAAACCAGGAACACCAGAAACAAAAACCTCAGTCAAAAGGATATGTATCATATGTAGGTAAATAAAACCAGTGCTGATGCAGTAAGTTTGTTTGTAGAATTAATACATAAGTGGCATACCCTCTGTAGTACTGTCCAGCCATTGCCATATGAGTCAATCTCGCAGTAGACCAGGAATGACTGCTTGGCTCTTTGAGGCTTGATGAAGTATAGACCACTTTTCCTTGCACCTTTATTTGCAATGTCTTGACAATCTGAAGTACAGATATTCAAAAGGTCACTTTCAATCTAGCTACAATTCTATCCTCACATTTATTTTATATTGTAACTTTCTTAGTGCAAGAAATGAAATTAATCTAAATACCATTGTTGCAAAGTTAGCTATTTAATTCACATACTTCAATGTCATTGCCATAAAAAATCCTACCGAGGGTCACACAACTTGTGTAAGATGAAGATGAATTTAGTCTCATGTAGAGTTTAAGCAGTGTAAAACATAGCCATTGCATTTATTTCTACAGCAACAAAGACACTTCTGGACCTAATGGAGTAATTAATTTTTTTTCCACATGGCTTAGTAGAAATGTGATAACGAGTTATCTTCTGTTTGTCCCAGGTCCATGGAAACTCTACTCATGTCCCTCACATTTAGCACACATTTTAGGATAATCGTATTTTGGCCAAAAAGGCCAAGCAAGAACTGTGCTCCACCTGAACACCTTGTCTGCAAAGCATCTAACTTGTACTGACTGGTTTTGTAATTTGCAATTTTATATATCTTGACAAAGTCTATGACCCATAAGATTACAATAAATGATTGCTGTGATGCCAAGCGGCAGTACTTGTAGCTGAATTAACCCTCCAACACACAAGAAGCATTTTGCACACCTCTTCCAGTTGTCTCCTGAATTTCAGCCCTGTCTTTGCACGGCTCCTGACAGAGTAACTCAAGCTGGGCAATCTTCTCTTTCAGCTCTGTAATCCTGTTGCCGTTCATTATATGTGTATCTGTCAACTGTCTGGACAGAGAGACATAAAAACGAGTTGCTGTATCCGCCGTTTGTGAATGTGTAACACACATTTATTTTCCTGGACACGTGGCTCCTGTATCTAATGTGCTGCTACATGCACCCCTGTAAAACGGGGTGCCTCTATTAGCACTGATACTTAAAGTTAAGGACAGGCAAAACAGGAAAGCACATCCTTAAGCTCATGCAAAAACCTAACCGTATGCAAAACTTGACTCTAACCAGCAAAACTCTTAACCAGCAATTACTGTATGAATATAACTCTACGGAAAATTTCACTTTGCTCTCCTGAAGTAAATGACAAACAATTCCTCTTCAATTATGGATGTATTTGTAAAACATAAGTGCTGCAAAGGAACTGCTGTAAGTGTCAGAATGCCTAAATAATCTTTGACATTATGTTATAGAAGTGGAGATCTTTCTCCATTCGGGTCAAAAAACATATCCTTAAGATTTAGAGACATAAATGATGTTTTCTATTTTATTTTTGATGTCAACTTCTAGAAGACTATCACTGAGTTTATAGTTACTTACGATTTATGACTGAGTAACTGAGCTAATTTTCATGGATATATGCAGCAAAATTGGCCGGAGTGAATGATTGCACAAACATTCCACATACTCTGCTTTACAGCAAGAACTCATGACCTCCAAAGGTCATGAAAAAAATTTTAGGGATAGCTGACACAGCAGGAGAAACATAAATAAAAATATTGCCAGGCTTCATGACATTCTTATCTTGCACTTCTCACACAATTAATGGTTTATCCAGGTGAGCAGAGAATTCAGTATCAGATCCTCATGATCCTTCTGTGTCTTGCTAGGTAGCTACTAATGGCAGTATGGGCAGAAGTGTCCACATGAGCACAAAAAAACCTTTCTGAGAGAGCCTTTTTGGCACTTGATAAAAGAACGGAAAAAAACCAATTTGTATTGTCACTAATAAAAGAAGTGTAAGATACCTACTGGATAGTAGTTTCATGAGACAGTATAGTGTTTTCATATCTGATAATTTCTTCAATTATTTTCCTGGACTTTTGAGTAAAATCATCAATTGAATCTGTAAAACAGGCAAAGGTACAAAATAATTGCAGTTAGGCAAATTAAAAAAAGAAAACAACAGAAATAATATTTTTCAGTTGTGTACTTATTTTTTTATATGCTCACTTGGTAAAGTCTGCTTGTCTGAAGGATAGAGGCCTTGGATGTGTTGAATCAGATGTTGTGTTGTTACTGAAGAGTTAGAAATTCGCTGCAAAATTCTCTCCATTTCCTGCAGGTCATTATCCACAGCAGGATGGTATTTATTAAGGAAATCTGCAATGCCACAAGTCGTTGGGCAGAAGCTACCCTAAGGAGTAAAGAGAAATAGTTGGCAATGTTTCAGGGGCAAAGAAAGCAGAGCAGAGTATTCGGGCAGAGGAACTTTCAGACACTGCTGACACAAACGATAATGGATAAAAATGGGCAGGCACTTGCAGCAGACTTTTTCAGAGACAGTTTACTTTCACATTATGTGCACATATAGCAAGAAAACAGTGCATGCTATTATTGTAGCATCTGCTGGATATGTGCTTTCATCCACAGTGCAGCCACCTGCACACTTTTGCCAAGCATGTGCTATTTTCAGTAAATAACAGGTTTAAGCAAAGCACACTTAATAAGTACTGAAAACAGTGATGAGGTTCAAGTGATAATTGTAGTTAATAATCAGCATAGGAAAGCTTTGGTTGCATTCTTAAGATAAAAGAAAATTGTTCAGGTACTTACAAATCTCTCATCCAATATGCAGCAGTTTTCTCTGGTAGCAACGTACTGAAGAGAAGAAAGAGGACCATTTTTAGTGGATTTTCTCCAGCACCACTTTCTGCGGTAACACATTTCCTAAGCACTCTTCACTTACCGCCACGCTGGTAGAAAAGAGCAGGGAGAGGAGAGACCCCAGGGGAGCCCAGCTGCACAACCTCAGCCCCATCATGTCTGTCCCACCGGGTGCTGCCGACTGCCCGGTACAGTTGTGCAGCCAGCAGCCGAGAATGTTCAACCCAGCACAGGGTGGCAGCAGTTTAAGGCAGCAGGCTGGAGCTGGGGGCGGGCACTGGGAGGTGGTGGGAAGAGGTGGGGTAGGGATTTGAGGTGGATTCTTGGAATTTGCAGATATGCTCCTCCCATTTTCAGAACCTGTTCCCAACTTAGTTGCCCGATCTCTGCTCCAGCCAGGTCTCAGGGGAGGCAGGAAGGTGGGACAAGGCATGGAGATGCTACACCTAGTCACAAGCATAATGAAACTCACACATCGCTTCGTGATGGGCCCTGGCAGAAGTTTCACTCTAACAGCAAAGGGAAAAGCCACAGTACCTATCTGAATTATGTGTACCAACTATCAATAGCCTAACAATAAATGATATTTTTCAATTACATAGGCCTTTCCTGCCACAGATCTCTATATGTTTTGCAAAGAGACTCAACATCATTTTCACTATTCTATGGATGACAAAACTGAGGCAGAGAAATGTATGAAGTCGTCGGGCAGTGGCATATCTGGAAAAGAAGTCTGTGGTATTTCTCATGGGCAATGGAAGTATGAATGTTCCCTATCCTTCAACGCAGTGAGTCCATTCCAAAGGCTTTGGTTAATGCTTCCTTGCTGGGGAACTAACGTTGTTGGTATCTGCCTTATTCAATACGCCACAAGAGTGCTGACAAGCCCCGTCTTGTGCTATGGGCTTTGTTCCAGGCAAATTATTTTAGTCTGTCCTTTTGCATGCTCTCTGTATTGGGAGCATTAACACCTTTCCACTCATGACCTAGACCTGGTCTCTAAACTATGGCTTCTGCAGAGAAAGCCTGATTTTGTGCCTGTACAGCACGATGTGTGATAAGACAGTGTTGAATGAGGCTTTTGACTCACTTACATGTTTGACCAAATGATGAGAAGAATGGTGAGACTGGGGCTCACTGAAAGATCTGTCGTTACTGGGGTCAGCTTTGTGATTTCAGGCAAATGACTTCATCTCTGTACAGCGGGATCAATGTTTCAACTTGGCTTAATAGGTACTTAAAACATGGAAATAAAAGCATTCTATAGGAACCAGATTACTAGAAAATAAGATATAAGTATGCCCTGAAACATGGAGAGTTCCTGACCTGTATATCTTCTTTTCATCTGGTTAAATCGGGTCAAAGAGTAGGTTCCCATCGTGTTCAGAGACCCACCCACATATTGCCAGAAGGAAATGCAAGCATTTAAGATGCTAAAAATCAAACTGATGGGACACTTATGTGAGGTTGAAGCATTGTTCCTGCGAGAGTCAGCTTTCCAGTAACTGTACTGATGACCAGTGAGTTAGCTGCCAGCCTGCTGAAAGTCTTTTCCAAAGGATGACTGATGCTAAAGGTTTGTCTTTCCAAATCTGTTATCAATTACCTTCAAGAGCCATGTGCAGAACATGCTCTTGTTGACCGTACTGATACAAATAGGACATGCTTCCACCTTTTACAGGGTTACTTCTGTTTCCTAAAGAGTGAAAATAAAGTAAACAGAACTGGGTAGAAGTCTGTCTGCTGTTGTGTTTTTTACTGCTGCTTCACTGGTGCACTGGTGAACTCTGGCAGTAAAAGCCTAGTTAATCTTGAGTTAAAAACCCCAAGATTTTATAATTAAACCATGAGAACGCCTGTAATGACATAATAACAATGTATATATAGAGTTTCAATGTTCAAGATAAATGGCTAATTGGTGGGAAAAGCAAAATGATCATTATCCCTACAAATGGGTTAGGAATAGGAAACCTGAATTTTCAGTCAGGTGTTTATGTTACACAAAATTATTATATATTTACATTCATGAAGAAGTCAATTTTCAACATTGCCTTAATGATTATCAAATATTTGCACACTGCAATTATAAGTGTTACTTAGCTGTATTTGTGGTTACAACTGTGGTACTTCTTAGCAGAAGATGTAAATATTTAAACCTCAGGAAATTTTTGTTTGTTTTACTGCTTACATGGTCATGATTTAGCCTTGAATAATTAATCATTTCATATATTTGCTTCTTTTTTCTTTTCTTCTCTGATTTCACATTTCATTGCTTAGAAATATCTTATTTCTACTTTTAATTAAGTTGAAAGCAACACGTATTCTTAGTGGAATGACTACGTGGTATTTTTCCTCCCTTACATATCACTTTGTCTTGGTGGGTCCTGGTTGCAAAACAGCTGACCCACTTACCAAACAAGTGTGCTAGAGACCTAATTGTACCCTGAGACGTGTCCAGCCTAATTTAGCCGTGTCGATTTTCTGGCCAGTGTTTTCTTTCCAGTAAGTCTGTTTGGTAGTTTGTTAATAGATGAGGAACAATTCGTGCAGCACAGGTGGAAGGAAGAGTTCTCAAACTCAGTGTACTCTTTTCCTGCAATTATTTTTGAGGAGAGGGTAAAGGTGAATCATTATTTGTTTAAAAGAGCTTTCTTCAACTCAATATTGATTAGTATTTTTTGTCAGTCACTGGGATATCAGAACTATCCTTACGGCTGTCTTGGAAAAACATTTGTTTTTTAAGCTCATACTTACTTGCTTAAGAATCTAACTTGAAAAATCAGTCTACAACATTTTAGAAATGCTTTAGTGACACATTTTAAGATTTCCAGTGGGCTTTTATTACTGTTTAACTGAAAGTGTTCAGTAGACTTGACTTGAACTTGCATTTTTTTAGATGCTCTGGAAGATAATTTTCCTATTTAAAAATAAATATTGAAAAATACCAAATGGTAAATGCTGCAAGAAAATATCTACTGTGCTTTGCTATCCATCACCAATATGCATCACGCTGTTGGTATTACTAAACAGATTAGTGGGCAAAACTCCCTTTGCTAGCTCAATCAATGAGTGAGTGATAATTAGGATGAGAAATAGAGACAATTAAAAAGCTGTCTAGTAGTGAAGTTATGCCAGTGGTGTGCTAGAAAGCCAAGTGCACCAAAGTGAAAATGAAAAAAACAAAAGTTTTGTAACTTATCTTTCTCTTTCAATTTTCAAAATGTGGGCAAAAGGTAAATCACAACATTTTTTTCCCAGTTGGATAGTCCACTCTGTGCAGCACACTTCTTCCTCACTCTTCTGAAGTGAAATGAGTCAAAAAAAATCAATGGCTCTGCAAGGGAGCGCCTTTAATTTCTTTACAGTTGTGACACCAGTACAGGTACTTGCTATGCTTCAGCTCAAATACTGGCTGGAAATAGTTGTTTCTTTGAAAACTCAGTGAAGAACAGTAAGAAATGTATGTACTTTGTGCCAGCCAGAACCTTCCATTTTGGAAAGACATTATGAGATATTTTGCTGCCTCCACACTGTGAATACACGCTTTAGAGTGCATTCTTTAATAATTATAGGATAATCTATTTTGTTAACTCAAAACATGAAAGTTACATTGATTCATGACTGTTCATGTCAGCACTTTTATCAACCTAACAGACTCTTTGATTTCTGCAAAGAATAACCAAGGGTTATTGTTTTAATACATAGTTCTTATTTTGACTTAAGAGATTATTACAAGCAAATTTTTAGAAATAGTTAACAATTAAAAGGCCAAAAATCAAGGCACTTCATCATCATAGTACTTCTGAAGACACCTCATATCCATAAGCCAGATATTTCATGGTTTGAATGAGCTATTATCTTACTTTTGAAAAATCCTATAGTGTTTCAGTTTAGTTCATTCTGCTTACTTAATTTCATACACTAAAGATTTTATTTAAACTCTTTCAAATCTTAAGGTATTAAGAGTGAACTTATATCTTTAAAAAAAAAAGGAATTTGATATAAAGGAATGAAATTAATATAATTCAGAAGATAACTCGTGCTGTCATGGCTGAGGTTTTTCTGAGTCCTAGAACATAGGATGTTATACCTCAAAATTCTAAAAATCTACTAAAACACTACAAAGCCCCAAACTATGTTCAGTGAAACATCATTATTGAGCTTTGAGTTGTTTGTGCCTTATATTGGGGTACTTGATGCAACGTAGCAAATTCTCTGCCTTTACTGATTTACAGAGACCATTTTCAATTGTTGATTCACTTAGAAAAGGTTGGTATTCAGATGTCTGCAGAAGAGAGATTGCAGTGTATACTTTACCTTGAGGGCAAGAACAGTGAACTCTATTTGTTAAACAAAGAGATCCACTAATTTGTGGGAATGAGATAAGTAATAAATTCAAATATTTGCTGAGCATTTTGTAATTGCTTGAGAGGACAGAGCCTCAATAAACTAAACAGAGAGTACTTCAATAATCGAACATATAGGCTGATATTATTGGTTTGGACAGGAATTTATTGACAATAACATTAAAAGAAATACAGCAAAAATGTAATGTATTTCTCAATAAACCCCTGACCTGTGAAATACTTTGCTTGTACTTTTTAAGCAATCAGAGGAAGCCTGACTGTCAGAAAAATCCCAGAAATATAATGGAAAGTGTATTTGTTTTGGAAAAATGTACTCTGTGTTGTCCTCCCTGACTTCCAGGACTAGGCTTGAATGCCATTAATTCAGGACAATGGAAGTAGAAGAATGAATTCCACAGTTCTTTTACACATTATCTATGCTCCGTGCTGGTGCACAAATCTGTTTACAGGGAGAGAAGCACAGGCTTAAGTTTGAAACACTAATAGCACTAGCGTATTAAATGTAAGTATTTAGGGTCACAGAAGGAAAGGGAAGCTCAGATTTATCTACATGTAAACCACGAGCAGAAAAAAAAGTCTTCTTTCTTTTTTATTATTTTTTTTTTAATCTGTAGTCTTCTTCTTTCTCTGGCATAAAAATTAAAGCCAGAAGACTTTTCTTTCCCCCGATTTCTTCTCACAAATTATGAGAGGAATTCTGACTTATTCTTAAAAATTTTACATTAAGCAATGGGTTCCTATCATGTGAGTGAGTTGTGACAACTTTTATTGTTGACCCATATCCCCTACATAGGTCACAAATACAGTCCATTCTTTTACTAGCACCTCCTGTGTATGAATTTCACACAGGCTAGTTACCGATTGTAGTTTCTTTTGGGCTTCACTGACAACCACACAGTGCCACCTGATGTCCTCAAAGAGCAGTAAACCGTTCCTAAAATCTGTTAAATCATCTCAAAAAAATCTCAAAATTAAGACTTGACCATCGCAGAGCGTTGCTTCCCAAGACTACCTGGAAAAGAACCTCTACATAATTTGTCTCTGTTTTCATTAAAACAATCCTAACCTCATGTATGAAATAATGGGCTGTGAGCTAATCATTACTGCTCAGGGTGGAATGCTGATGGTAATGAAAACCCAGTCTATTTTAAGAAAATAATTCGTGAAATGGAGGGGATAGAGGTAGTGAATAAATTACTCTCTCAGAAAAATGGATGATTTTGCTGGAACCTCAACAAGCTTATTAAATAGTCTACTTATTTAAGGACAAGTATAAATTGAATAAGAAACACAATCGCTGTAGGAACCAACAGAATACAGGTTGTGATCCCTTTATCGCTTTGCTGCACCATTGCAAATAATGGAAACAATCCTAAATCCTTTTCTCGTGTTTTTGAGAGATCAACTAATAGGTGTGCCTTAGTATTTAATATATGTTGGATATTAATTCTCTCACAAAGACGTCAACATCCATATGTAAACTTGCTAAAATTGTATTTAAGGTTCCGTAAGGACCTTGAAATGGTTTCTGGCAAAGCAAGATCCAGTCCTTCCCCGAACCATGAGCAGTGGCTGTCAAGATCCATGCTATGAAAACACTTGAAAGAAGTTAAAAGAATAAAGCACCTTCTAGATTCCAAGACTGTTGTACCCATGTACACGTGCGCGTGCGAATATTTACTTCTTAATACAGATAAAATGCCCGGTTCATTCGGGGAGAAAGAAACGCAGAAGGGATGCTGGGGCGAGCAGGTGGCACGTTTTGGGGCCAGGGACCTTTTGCAGGCGAGGAGGGTGCGGACAGCGGCGAAACACAGCCACCTACCGGCCTCTGGGTTCCTTGGCGTCCCCATCCAGCTCTTCTCATGCCCAGAGGTTCAGTTTTGCAGCACGAAGACTTGGCTCAGCCCATTCCAGAGGAACTTTTCCTTACATTCATGGGTGACCAATGATTCTGTTTATCAGTGACTGGCATTTGTTTTGTGTGTGCTCGAGCACAGAAGGGAGGACAGCAGCACGTTGGTAATGGTGTCTCAGCCAAGGCAAAATGCATTTGAATGTCACCCCAGGGTTTGAGAGCACTGCATGACTTGCTGAGGGTTAGCCATGTGTCCTGCTGCTCTGCAATATGTTGGAATCTGACTGCAGTGTATTCCGTATCAAAACACACGTGAAAGACATAAAATTTATCTACTGGAAGCATCTGTCTTTATGTCTATATGGACAGTCATGTATTTTGTACCCAGACAGCACTCTTTCTGATTCTTGCTTTGAAATCTACTTTAAGGAGCTACAATAAATACATATTTAGGACAAAGCTCTCTGGAGTCAACTATGCATACACGATATGGTGATTTTTTCCCCCTATTGTGATTATTTGGGTGTTTACTAGTTTATAGGGACTCAAAACCTGCAAATTTTCAACATAATAATGAAATACTTTCATAGTGTAATAATCAGAAGTCCTCTCTCTGTATAGGAAACCAACTTTCCTTTCTTTATGACCTCCTAAGGACAGGAATTGTTCATCACTCAGGCACTGAGAACGTTAGAAAATGATGTCTATAGCCCTTTTTTGCAATAGGGAAAACATTGTACCTCGCTAAATAAAGAACCAAATTCTGAGATCACAGGATGACTATTTTCTATCTTCTCTCAACTGCATTATTTCTAATCACAAATTGAAAATAGTCTAACTGGAAGCCTTATCAACAGTTTCCAGAAGTACTTATTTATTTTCAACATGGCTATTTTTCACATCAGTAAAACCCCCTCTCATCATCACCACGTACTTAGCACTGTCGGTGTTGCACCACACGTTTTATTTTTCCTCATTCCTGCAAAGACTCCCAATTTCACTATTGTGTAATTTGCGAGATGTAATTCAAATCCACTCGGAATAAAAGTGTACCTGTTACTGTGTCAGAGGAGCACGTAAGGCTCTGCTTCAGGCACGGTCCTCGTTCGTGTCAGACACAGAGCATTCGCTCTGGAGCACCTGTACACGATTAGCCCTCTGATGTCCAGAGACAGCCCTCCAGCTTAGACGTCAGGACCAGGAGATCGTTTCTCCTTATCTATGGAGGAATTTCCTGGTTTGGTGACGTTTTCCTCACGTCTACAGAGTAGAAATTCAGTCCAGGACCTGAGAAACTCTTTCTGTCAGAACAGAGACGTGCACTCCCAGACAGAAAGCCTTATTTTTTAATAAACACACTTTGTATTTAGGAGGGGAGGAAAGGGTTTCATGAAAATTCCGTAACTAGACAATCTGGCAGGCTTCTGACGTTATCCCGAGCCCTATCACGGGGTTCCCGCTGTCGAGGTTTTGCCCGGCACACCGCCTCACGCTTCGGTGGTGACACGGGTGCCCCCGCCGAGCCCGCAGCACCTCGGGGATGCGACAGCCCCGCCCCCCCGCCACCGACCCGTGTCCGGCGTGGGCCCGGGCACAGCCCGACACAGAGAGGCCCCGTTCGGACAGGCCCTGGGCTGGACCCACCACAGCCCTCCAGCCGACTGGCGCTCTGCCATACACCTACTACCCCGAGCTGCGCCCGCACACCTCCTAACTCTTTTCCCCCCGCTCTCTGGGTTTCTAAACTTTCTCCCGCCCCTTTTCCCAATCGCCTCCGCAGGCCGCAGCTCCTCCCCAGCCCTCTGTTGGGCGGCCGCAGCCGGGGCGGTGCCCGCGCTCCCTCCCGCCGCCACCATGAGCTGCGCCGCGCTGCTGGCGCTCAGGGGGCCGCGGCTCCTGGGGGCCGCCGCCCGCCCGCCC
>VZTE01004632.1:441375-505785 GCA_013397775.1 Eulacestoma nigropectus | reverse complement strand
GGCCGGGCCGGGGCTGCCGCCGCACGCCCGGGCGGGACGGGCCGGCACCGGGGGTAGGGGCGGGCCGGGGGTGCCCCCGTGCTGACAGCGCCTTTGCCTGCCCTACCAGTGCCCCAGCGGCTGTACGGAGGGAAGCTGGATTTCCTCGTCTTCGATTACCTCTCCGAGATCACCATGTCGCTGCTGACGGCCGCCAAGGCCCGGTCTCCCGTAAGTAGAGCCGGTGTCCGGCCCCAGCGTGCCGGGCTTGGCCGGGACCGGGTGCGCTCCGGTACTTTCTGACCTCCCGAGCTCTCCTTCAGCCCAAGTCGCGCCCGAAGCCTGTTTAAGACATACCTGGTTAGGGAGACACGGTTCCTTAAGTATACTTTTTACTCACATGTATTTATTTGCATCTCTTAAGTTTCATATAGCGAAAGTATTAATGTCATTTCCCGTCGCATTACTCAAACATTTTGAGAGGTAGTTGTTCTTCCCCGTTTTCTTTGTTAACCAAGGAGAGGGATTGGGTTAACCTACCTGTGAGAAATGGTTACAGCTCTTAATTATTTCAGGTTTTAGGTTACACTCCGGATTTTGTCTCCACTGCCATGGCTCCCTATATAAAAGATATTCACAGGAAAGGTAGGTTACTTCTTGCATGCGTTTGTATGTTAATTCAGTACACCTGCCTTTGAAGGCACGCTGACAGAATTGGGGCTGTTCAGTCTGGAGAACAGAAGGCTCTGGGAAGACCTTACAGCACCTTCCAGTACCTAAAGGGGGCTTGCAAGACAGCTGGACCTTTTACAAGGATGTGTAGTGATAGAAGAAGGGGGAATGGCCATAAGCTGAAGGGAGGGTAGATTTAGATTGGATACTAGGAAGAAATTCTTTACTGTGAGGGTGGTGAGGCACTGGAACGGGTTGCCCAAAGAAGTTGTGAATGCCCTGTCCCTGGAAGTGTTCAAGGCCAGGATGGATGGAGCCTTGAATAATCTTGCTCATAGCAGGGGACTTGGAACTAGGTGATCTCTAAGGTCCTTTTAACTCAAATCATTCTAGGATTCTATTAAAAATCCCATTGTAATAGATGTGGGGTACAGGTCTGATAGTGAAATTGGGTTGATTTGAGGTATTTGTTGTAACTGTAAATATATACATATACTTCCATGTTTTTCTTACTGTAGCTTTAATTTGTGAATGGAAGATTGCTTTACAGATCTTTTTTAAAATGTGAGATGTAGATGTTTTCAAGGCAAGTCAAGTTTTTCAAAATTTCCGTGTAGTTCTACAATATGACTTTCTAATCACTCTCTTTTTGTTTACATTAGTAAAGCTTCATTTTTTACTACTGTTCTGTCAGAGATGTTCAGTGCTGTCTGTCTGCCTCATTATGTGTGTCTTTCTGGTCAGTTTCTCCTTGCATTCATAAAGGATAGATGAGGAGTATCTATAGCAGTTATTTTTCTCTAAACAATTTTGTATTGCCTGATTGTGATCCTTTCACAGGTTAAATGTGGTTCATATTCTAATGTGGTTTTAGTATTTTGCTTGATTGAATGTCTGTTACCTTGCAAAGGTGATACCTTGCTTGTGTTTCAGCATACTTTTTAAAATACAGGTGACTGATTATTGATGCTGCTGAACTTCATTTGCCTTTTTTTTCTCTGTTAGGTGTTCGTGTTATCAGTAATGCTGGTGGAATTAATCCACTTGCTTGTGCAGCTGCACTTCAGGAGGTGGCAAAGAAAGCAGATGTTGATTTGAAAATAGCTGTTGTTGCAGGAGATGATCTGATGAGTGAGGTATTTCACTTTGTTTTAAGCCTTAGTAGTATGAGTGTATAGCATGAAGGTGGCATTTACTGTCCCATAGGAACTCAATTTATGTGTCTTTGTGCAGTAGTCTTCTACTATCAGAAGCGTTGTTCTTCATTATCTTTTAATTTTTTTAATGCACAAATACAATTCTTGGCACATCCAGTGTTTGGTATGTAATGGGAGTGAATTTTATAAGCTTGTGGATCTGCTGTTTAGCTTTTTGAAGTGAAATGTGAATCTACTGTGAGGTCTGCCTGCTCTTCAGGCAAATCTATTATGTGCTGTTACTTACTGCTTCTGTCTAAACTAGATAATCATACTCGTTAAATCTTCTGAATACGGTGTAGCTACCACACATTCAAGTGTTTATCCCTTCTCACTTTTTTTAGTGGTTTACAGGCATTTCCTGATGTTACTTTGTTTATAGGTAGCTGGTTTTCTGTTTTTAAGTAATTAGTTTATAGCTGGTAAGGTAATGTTAAGTAAGAGGATTGAAGTTTAAATATTAAAAAAAAAAAAAATTGGAAGATTAAATAGATGGGATTTTTTTACTTAAAAAATTACACTTTTATCTATGAAATCTGCAAAAAAATGTTGACCATGCCTGGAAAGGTACTGGAAAAACAGTTTATATGTAGTAGTGGTTAAGAGAGGAGAGGTTTGTGGTTAAATCTCTGCCTGTAACCTGGAAAATTATTTATCTGCATAGGATCTGTTACTCCTTGCATGCTCTTGCATGTGAAAGACAGTCAAGTAAGATTCTTCATTTGCAAATTATGTGCGGTGCTTGGACTTCCTTTTAAGAAACTTCTGCCCTACTGAAATTACTTTACTGTCTGCGGGTCAGAATTTCATTACTGGTACAACAGTAAATCGGTTGTTATATGAGCTTGTTATGGACATGTCTGATCTAAAGTGCATTGTTTTCTATGCTGTTGTCAGTACATAACTTACAGGAACAAAAAAGACACAGCTTTTGTGGTCTACCGACAACTTCTGCTCTTGATACGTGAAACATGGTGAATGTTACTTGTGGTTTGGAGGATTTCAATCATTAACACAGAATACCAAATTAGTTCAGAGTGGAAGGGTTTTTTTTCCCCACACTACGGATCCCACCTGTAAATTAGTATTTACAGTTTCCATGGACATTGTGTCTGTGCAGTCACTGTACCCTCAATCCACTGGATTGGCAAGCTGCCCAATGCATGGTCAAAAACACACCCTACCGTCACCTACTTCTCTGGAAACACAACTTATTCTAAGTACCATATGAAGCTTGATGATTAGCCTTATTCTCTGGCTATGACACCACTGCGGATGTGACAGACACATTTCTGTTTGCAGGGTTTGATTTATTTAGTCCTACAGCAATTAAAGACAGTTTAAAGCCTAGGAAATACACCAGTTCGTTGTAGTTGGTCGTATGTGAATGGACATTACATTCTTTACAGACTGACTTAGTTTTCTGCGTGCTGGAAAAGCTGTGTTTAAAAGTATATCTATGGCTTTTAACCATTCAACTGGTTTGTATTGTTAATACTTTTAATAATTGTGCTTTGCTTAGAGTTGCTGTGAAGTGGATCTGTTGTTTGATACTAATGAAAGACTTAGAGTAGAAACGTCAAAATACTCATAGCTTGGATGTTCTGCTTGTTGTCTAACAGAAAGAGAACTTAAAAGGAGCTGGTATCACTGATTTAGAGAGTGGCAAACAATTTCCAGAGAATATTCACAGCATGAATGTGTATCTTGGGTGAGTTATTTTAGCAAGTTTTATTTATTATGAAAAAATAATTTTCACACATTGAATATGGGAATTTTTTTTGCTTTGCAGTTAGAACCACTTAGTTTCTGAGGTTCACCTTTGAATTATTAAGGCAACCAGAAAAAATATTTGTTTGCAACTTGTAAGTAAATTTTAGTTTATAACCTTGTAAGTTATGACTCCTTAGTAATACACTATCTGTCAATCATAAGGTTTTAGTTCAAGTCAAAATAGTGTTAGTGCAATTACAACAATTGCAAAAATGCTTTTTCATATGCTTAGTATTCTGTTGCAGCACAGAGTAGTTTACAGTGTTGTCACTAGAGAAGTGCAAGTGGGGAATTCAAGTTCAGGGACATAGAGTGCCGTAGGAGCTTCTGTTAGGTTGCGCTGAACTGTGTGTCAGGCTTTGTACTGTTGAAATTTTGGAAGCCATTTTTTCCAGATGGTCACTGTTTTGAAAGCTCTCCCTTTCCCCCTTTACGATACTTAGGGTTTCCATAATTCTCTGAATGCAGGTGTTCTAGGTACCTCTTCGTGAACAGTCACATTTTCGTTGTCACCATCCACTTCAGGTGAATCGATGTCAATCAGGTCTAGTAAAGGGGAAGGACTGAGAAATTGGACAGTGGTCACGAGCATCTCTTCCAGCTGATGATCCTGTTCTTGCACAGTGCTCTTTAAGTTGGACAATATTGCAAGTTCTTAAATCCCTTAGGTAATTGACCTGAAAGGTTTAAAATTGGAGGGCAAAGTCACCAGGCTTTATCTGTGAAGAATGTTCATCTTTATACACTCATACAAATTAAATGGTTAATGAATATTTGAAAAACACTATTTTCTGTAGTTGTTGATAGAAGTGTCCCTCTTTGAACTTTGTTCAGTAAAGTGTGTATGGACATCAACATAAGTGCTTCCAGTTACGTTATTTGGGTACCTGAATTTGATAGAGGCCTCACAACTGCTCTTTAAAAAACTCTTGATGTATATACCTAACGACAGGTTGGTTGTTAAAGTAGATTTTATTGATTTCCTAAGGGATTTTTAAGTGATTTTTTACCTGTGTGTTTCAGGGAGCTGTTTTTTTAATGATGCTTTAAAAAACAAAAGTACTTACTGCTGTATTTTGTCATCTTTAGTGCAAGACCAATAAGCAGAGCTCTAGACCTTGGAGCCGATATTGTTGTGACTGGCAGATGTGTTGACAGCGGGATTGTATTAGGACCACTCATTCATTCTGTAAGTAAAAGTTAATTTCCAAGTGATAATGGATATATGTGAGTGAATATTCATCAGTTGTTGTCAGACAATTTTTGTTCCTCATGAAAATGTAGATACTAAATTGAAAATAACGAGCATCTGTATTTTTTTTCTTACATGCGTGAAAAGTTGTCAGCTTCCCCTTCTCCTGAATTGATAGCAGGGATATTTGTTAACTTGTATACCATTAAGCTGGACAGCATGGGTGAAGTTAAGGAGGTCTTAGCCTCTTTCACCAGTATTTCACTCTTACCATTTGTTTGGGGGTTTTTTCCCTTGCCTTTCTTCAACATTTAGGGTGCAAGTATCTTTTTCTTTACAGCGAGGTGTCGATAGTATAGCTCACTCTGGTTGGGGGGTAGCACATGAGGTGGTTTAATACACAGGGCTTTTTCGTTCAGCGGGTAAGCAGTTTTGTTTAAAGTAGTGAAGTATCAATGCAGCATTTCTGGAACTCCTTGAAATTCAAAAAATTATACAAGCACAAGGTATGTAGTTTCCTGAAGTGTTTTTAATAGGTTTTCATTAATTTTTGTGAGGGTTCACACATGCTGAAATATGGAAGCTTTCTTTTGGTGCATATTTAAAAAAAACAGGAGGGCATGTGTCTAGTTAAAAACATGCTTTCTAAGACATCATACTCTTTTGACTTCGTGCCTGTCAAACATTGCCTAATTAATTTTCCATTTATAATTTCCGTTATGACTTCTTACTTTATTCCTAGTTGTTCACTTTCTCAAAATAACAACTGTCGGTGTGTATTATCTACTCCAGAGAGACCTTATCTAATTTATTTAGGAAAGGTTTTAGGAAGATTTCTGCAAAGTGCCAAATAAGAAACAGTTTTGCTCAGAAACTGTATTGCTCGCACTAGGTTGAACTCAGGGAAAAGATTCTAGTTGAAATTTCTAGTTTAACAGAAATCATACTTCCAGTTTTTAAGGGTGACTGGTAGTACTCCAGGAACTGATAATTTTCAAAAGTTGAAGACACATAGTGGTTTGTTCAGGTGATGCAAGATAGGTACTATACCTTTAAACCTGTAGGTTGTGCAGGTTTTAAGTAATATGGATGTTGCACTTCCAGGTTTTTTTTGAAGAGGGTGTGACTTTAAGAGTTTATTTTTATCAATGGGAGGAAAACTGAAATGTGTCAGAGGTTTTTTTGCTAATTTACTGTACAGGAACTCAAATCCATGTACAGTGCCTGCCAATTATTGTTATTTAGATTTCTACAGTTAAGTAAAAATAATTCCAATGCATTGTTATTCACAGCAAAGAACATACCATGTGCAGTTTTTTGTACTGTATGAAACTTCTTTGTGTTTAAAATACTTGTGTTTTTCTTCTAGTTTGGCTGGAATAGGGATGACTATGACTTGCTTGCTGCAGGAAGGTAAGTGATGTAAGAAGAAATTGGGTAAATTTATATTTCATATCATAATTAATGTCAAGATACCAACTTTTTCAGCACATAGTGATGCTTCATATTATCATTGAATTTATTTTAATCATTTTGTTAGGTTTTGAGTTCTTTTTTAAGGCTCACTACTCTCACTTGGAATTGAAATTATAGAAACTTCATTCTGGAACCAGCTTAAAATAACAAAAGGAAGAAAGGATTGAATGATTTTATTTAGCAGCTTAACTTCCTCTTTCTGTTCTTTTTGTGTCAAGAGATGAAATCTTACGGTACAGACCACTGATTCCCAGGTTTTTCTGTTTGGCTGCCACTCGTGATATTTGGGGTGGTCTCAGGGCTTACTCTGAAAGATGCACAAAAGCAGATTCAGTCAGAGGGCAGCATCCTGGTATGGTTTTGTTGAAGCTCAGTGTCAGTACTCCCATCTACAAATCCTTGTTGTAGTCCTAAGGTTAGGAATCTGATCCAGAAAGGGGTAGAATTATGCCACCTGGTTTAACATTATGCATCATGTATCTGAATTTGAAGTCCTCATAAAAATGAGTGATTACTTGGATAGCCTGAGCACACTCTAGTATTAGTGTGCTTGAACTTCTGCTTGAGAAAAAATGTGTAGAGAAATTCTTTCAGGCTCCACTGAGTTGGGGATGATAGAGACGAAGATTTTCCCCATAATTCTGTTGAATATTTATAAACTATCACAATCAAAATTTGAAAATAAGTAATCATAATGCATTGTGTCCTTCGCATTGGAGGTGAGATTTTCTATCTCTTCATTTAAAAATGGTCTTTGTCTGTTTAGTTGCACACAGTGCAGACTACTAAGATACTGAATTTAGATCAAGATTTGAAATGACTAAGGAAACTTGGTTTTAGGTGTGAGATAATCTTCTAGGTATTCATTTTTTGCAGGAAAATTCTTCTTGTAAAAGTTAGTCCTTTAAACACTATATTCATCCTTCAGGATCCCTTGTTAGGCTTAATGCATAATTCATAATTGTATTAGATACTTATGGAGGAAAACAGCATGTTTTGTTGTTTAGTTCTATTTCCATTGTACTACTCTATTTTAAAGCTGGATTTGTGGAAATTGATTTTGCATTATATTTAGTTATTTTAATGCTGTTTTCCCAGTCTTGCAGGTCATCTTATTGAGTGTGGTGCTCAGTGTACAGGTGGAATATTCACTGATTGGCACACGGTACCAGACTGGTAGGTAGACTTGATACCAGCATGCATGTTTGTAGTGGACCAAAGATGGGGTTTTCTGCTTATATCTGTGTTGTGAAAACTGCTTCTACCTTACTCTTTTCGGGGGAGGCAATATGAGCCTCTTGATATTTTGCCACCTCAATGTTACTTTTCTACAAGTTCTGTTCTCCCTTTTGAAGTTTTCGTTTTTTGGTCAGACAGGGTCTTTCTTTAGTTAACTTCAGCAGATTTTGAAAAACAAACTAGCCCTTTGATTATTTTTTTTTTCCCTTTTAGACTTGTTTTTTCATGTTTCTTTCAGTATCCTCTGCTTTTTGAAGGTATTATTGACTTTCATGTATGATTGTAATGGAAAAGACAGTATTGATATTTTGGATGCTGTTAAATTAGTCTTCAGTTAGATCAGAGTTGCTTGCTGGTCAGTCACAAATTTTACATAATCTGCTTTGGTAGAGATGAATAAAAGCCATAGTTCTGTCCTGCTAAATAACTTGATGAGCGCAAATGTGTTGAATGGTCGGTCCTTCCAAAAAGTTTTGTGTGCATCTTGTGTTCAGACCTATTGAATTAAGAGTTACACATAGGTGTGTTTTTCTGCCTGCTGAGGGAGCCTGCTTTTTACCCACCTGTTTTTTAAGAGTAGTTTAAAAGTAGTTGGGGAATACATTTTTTCCATAGGATGAGTGGTTCTGGCAGCAGTTACTTCTGTATTGCTTGGGATGAGAGGGAGGACTCTTGTCCTGTGCTGTATCATGAGAAAGGCAGTTCTTCTTTTATGTGATGGAGGAAGGGGCAGAAGAGCAGCGGGGAGATGCAGGAGAGAAGAGTGCTTTAGTGTTCCTGCTCCCAAGTCGACTCTGGTCCAGGTGAATGAACCAGCAGGACTGTGCCCTGCTATCTGAAGAGCCTTAGCGCTGCCTGGATTTTTTCTTCTCCCTGTAGTGACTGCTTCTGATTCAGAGTGTGATCCTAGAAGATGTGTTCTGCTTGTCTGAGTTCCTGAGCAGTGCTGATTTAAAGGTGAACACATGTATGGCATTGAAACAGAGTCAGACATTTCTTGTCACCTGTTGGAAGGCTGCTTAGCCGTGAACAAACTGCACTCACTCTTCACTGTTGTGTTTTATGGGGAATCAAAGGAGAGAGTTTATAGTAACAAGTCACTCTGTTTGGTTTGGAAATTTATAATTTGGATTCCGATGTATCTCCCAATAATTTAATTATGCTGTATCATGAAACTTCTTAAAATCTTCTGTAACTGTGACTTCAGAAGACTTTGCTTTTTAAAAGAATTAAAGTGAAAAAAAATACTATTTTTCTTATTAAAATGTTTGATAGGTCTTTTTATTTAAGGATTTTTCTGTGAGGAGTGTCAATCTGGCTTAAAAAAAGAGAGGAAGTTTGAGTATATTAAGCTGTGAGCTATTGGAGTGGGAATAGTTCATTTTACAGATGAGTATATGTACATGAGTATGCATAACTAATAGTTTTGTATCTGTAAAGTCACAGAACTTTGTCTGAAATCATAGTAGACTTGTGTCTTAGAGCTGACTGGTGCTGAATTGAATCTCTGTTAAAGAATATAGAAGTTTAAAACTATATATCGCTCTGTTACCTTGTCCCCATCAATATGCATACATACCCTGAAACCATACATGACTGTATTTGTATATAACAGTTATTTATTTACCTTCATTTTAAGTCTGCTAAAGAATTGATCATGGTGCCTTAAAACTAGCCAGTGTTTGCAGATTTTGAGTCTTAGACATGTAATTGATGAAATTCTTGAAATAAAACAATGTGACACATCAGCCTGTGTGATGAGCTCCTAAAACTAGTCAGAACCAGAATAATGTGTGAGCTTTGATTTTAAGTTTGGAGATGTAGAGTGGAGATCTACTTCACTGATTGAAGTGGACTTGTGATCCAGCACATCCATTTGGGATATAGGGAGAAGGAGGGCAGGGAGGAGATTAATTTGATAAATTTTGGTTTCCTGATAAATAATTGTTTGCTATACTTAGGGCCAAAAGCATGAAGGGGAAGTACTGTGAAAGCTTTTGAGATGCAGAAAAATGTGTTTTCCATTTAATAGTTTAGTAGTAACCTGTTCATTCCTTAATTTAAAGGAACTTGGTGGCATGGGATTTTCGTTATTTAGACAGTCTGAATCTGTTTTCAGTGCATGCAGATTATGGATTCATAATAATGTACGATAATGATGCCTCAGTCTCAGCAGTGACCAGAGCATGCCATACCTGCTGCCACTAACACTAGCTCTATTTCAAATAGGTCAATAGAGCTCTGACAGAGTTTGCAGAAGTTACTTGATTTCTCCCTCATTTAGGAAAAACTACATCTTTAGCAGTCTCCTGAAAGTAAATGTGCATAATTTAGATCTCAATAAATCATTGTATCTGTGGTACCTAATGTTAAATCCAAACCAGCCCAACTAAATCAGTAAATAGGAGGGGGAAGAAGCTAAGTTAAATGTGTTTTTCATTTATGTGCTTTTCACATATGAGTTTCCCACTCCATGAGTGCGTTTGTGCAGCCAAGAGCAGAAAACCTATCCCATGCACTTACTGAGTCTGGTGACTGAACGCTGGAGGGCAGCCTCTCTCCTCCTCACACCTTACTGCAGAGGATGAGCTTGATTAGCCTTAGACTGGGGTCATTGTTTTTACTGTCTTTGGGGTTTTTTGATCTCCCCAAGAACAGTAATCCATGTGGCTCTTCTGTCTTTGGCCGGTGAAAAAGATGTAACTGTACTGCTAAGAAGGACTGATGGGTATGATTTTTTTCTAACTTCTAAACAAGAGCCAAAGAATTAATTACATTTCAGGTTTATAAATCTTACCTATCTATTGTTTATGCATAAGCAATTAAGACTTTAATCTAAATGAAGCCAGGCAAGTTAGAGCTTACATTCTGTGCGTATACTATCATGTCTCAGTGAGTATTGAGGCACTGGATCGAATCCACTTCATTCGTCCGACATAGTTTAGTTGGTGGGTTTTTGGTGTTTTGTGTGGGGATGTTGTTTGTTTGTTTTTAATTTTCTTGAAATGTTTGATGCAGATAATTCTGGGAACTCAGTTCCACCACAAAAGGGTGCTTTAAATCTCATGAATATTTGTGTGGGTAAATTGTGGCCATTTAATGGTTAGCTAATAAAACCTAAGTTATTCTTTCATTTTCTTTGTTGTTTCCTTAAAGTAAGTTTTTAGTGTAAAACAAGTGAAGTGCATGTTCCAGCTTGTGACTCTTCAAGTTACTTTAGTTGATAAAAGCCAAACTTACTTGCCTTCTGTGTATTGACCTAAGGAACTGGGATTTCTTCAGTTGTGCTGGGTGTATGTCCTCAATGCATTTGACTTAAAGGTGGGAATCTTGGAGCTGTAAGGTTTTGTCCAGTTTTCATGAAAACAGGCAGACAGGTAGAGGGATAGGTGCTGTTTATTTTTCCAGTGAGGAGGTGGCGGCTTGACTCTTCTCTTGTGTGGATTCTCTGATGTTTAGCAGAGACAGTGCAAGAAACCATTAGTTCATACTCTACAGAAGACTAATGTGCATTCTTAAATGCCGCTTTTAAGTTAGTGTTATCAAAAAAGGCACTTCTTTTCTGTTATTTGTGTAGTAATATACATCAGCAGATGGTCAGCAGAAGTGATAATACATCACTGATCCCTATTTAATGTCTAATGCACAGCTTCCATTGGGGAATTCATGCCATGTGTCAAAATGAACTGTATTGCCAGAACTGTATGGATAATGCACAGCTCTCTATTTAATTTCATTTGTCCCCAGACATTGCTGTCTCTTGCTATTATTTAGTGCCAGAGGGTGATTAGTGCTTTGTTTTGTTTTGTTTTGAAATGCAGGAGAGAATAAACTAAGGCTGATCAGTAGAGTAATCATTTTGAGGAGATGATAAACACTGACATTTTGCCCTAAGCCAGGAGTGTGCAATGGTTGAGACTGCATAATCCTCTGGCCGGGGATGACCAAAAGGGTAAGTCAATAGCTGTAGTTTCTTAAGGGCTGGATCCAGATTTCTTAATTTGGGACTAGAAAAAAATCCAGCATGCAAGTCCCATTCAGCAGTGTGGAATGGTTTTTTTTTTCTGTATCTATTCCAGGCAGCTGAAAACACCAGGCAGCTGGTCTGCGTAGCCTGAAATTGTCTGGCCGTTGAAAGTTTAGGTGCAAGACGTAGTCTGAAATGCCCTAGTTAGAGGGAATAAGTGATGCAATCAGTAAGTTTTGCCAAAAGCAGAATTGCATGTTAGGAAACATTTTGGTACCTACATGTAAACAGATGCTTATAGCTTTACCTTACAAGTTTGTGCTGATCTTGCCTAATGTATTATCAGTTTTGAACCTGTTGTCAGAACACTGCTAGAAGTGGTAGCAGCTTCTGCTTTTTGCCTGATAGCATTCTGGTTAAAATACATACCTAAGGAGTTGAGAGGCTTGGCTTAGAGCTCGCCTGGGTGTGACATTCACTGAGTCACGCCCCAGGAAACTGCTTTAGCTGTAAAGCTAAAAGTTCATACCACAGCTTTCTTGGATCCTGGTTCACTTCCATGTCACATGCATTGCTGTGGGGTTTTGTTTGCTTTCTTGCAGCAACTTCCCCTGCAAGTAAATGTATTACACTAACTGTCCCATCTTCTGTTGCCAGTAATCTTAGCAGTAGTGGATAGAATGAGATAATTGAGGGATTTGACACTTTATGAGGGGAGAAATATGTGTTCTGTCTCAAGTAATGTCTCTCTCCCTGAGCCAAAGTGTACTGGTCATGGATTTTACTCTTCTTGTAATGCAAATGGTGTAAAAAGTATGGCAAAACAAGAAGGAAGTTTATCTTGATGGCTCCTCAGAGGCTTCTGAATAGTGCATTGTCCCAAAGTAGACAGGGAGGAGATCCCTGCTTAGGCAGCTCAATTTGTCACCTGTGACATGCCCATAAACTAACATTTCTGAGAGCCAAAACTGAAGAAAAAACATTTGACATGGAAAAAATTAATCCAAGAGTAAGTTGTTGGCAGGCAGAGAACTTGACAGGAGACTCAGAGTCTTGATTGCTGTAAGAGTAGGTTGATGAGAAGGTGGCTTCAGCAGCAAAACCAGTTTCGTAACTTGATTAGCCCTGTGCTGTAGGTCTTCATTAAGACCTGCTTTAACTGTTAACTCCCATCTAGGCCAGGCTTGGAGGGGTTTTCTGAAGTGTCATCTTAGCTTGGTCTCATTCAGTGCTCTGGTTTATTAATGCATGTAATATATTTACTTGCTATAGACATGCAACCCAAAACGGACCTTTTGGATTAAAGAATGGTAGTTGTCATCTCCCTTCACAAACTGATGTGTATTACTTATGTATTTTGGCCCTGTGCTAAAAGAACTGCTTAAATATTTTTAAAGTACTACTTGATATTTATCTCTAGTACTGTATTTTATTAATTTATATAATTTAATTAGAATTAATTGTATTAGTTCCCTTTCAGAATTGTTTCCATTGCTTGCTACTGCCTCATCCTACACAGGGATTTTGTCACTAAACTGATGCAATTATTTTATTGGCGAAGGATGCCACTTAGCCAAGGTACCTTTGGATGCCATGACCGTAGTTGCTGCTAAAGTTCATAGTTCTGTGGTTACTTCCCTGCTACACTATACAAAAGTATGGCTTGGCTATGGGTTATGGACAGCCTAAAGTTGGCATGTTCCCCACAGAGCAGATGTCATATGGTGTGTAGTCATTCAGCAAAACCTACAAGTGAATCAGGCAGAGTCACTATTTTAGAAGTGGAAGTGCTGGTCAAGGTGAGGGTGTGACTGTAGTACCTGTGGTATACCTGATCCAGGCAGCCACTGCTGCTAAAGAGCTTTTTATGCCAGGTTTAAGTAGCTGTCATTTGACTCTATCATAGGAGTGACAGACCAGTTTGTTTCCAAGGTGGAAATTCATTTAAAGTAATGTCTTTTAGCAGTTTACAAAATACGTTTTTGTCTTAAGCATATGTGGCTACTACAAGATAGTACTGGATATATGTATTTTCCCAGTCATCCAGTTACAATACAGGTAGAATCCAGGGGCTTCTTACTCAAATCATTGCATCTCCATGTTGTGGATTGTTAGAAAAGTGAGGGAAGCTTTCAGAGCTGGCAAAACCTGTGAGAACATGAATCTTCTGCAACTGACTGACCATACAGGCAAGTTCATTGTGTGGTGGTGTACCCTGAGGGGGAACCAATATTTGCCATATTTTGACCGTGTTAGGGGGTGAAATTCTCAATTTGTTTCCCTATTGTGTTTGGGTTTTGTTTTTTAATGGTTTGGGGGTTTTGACAGTGGAAGCTGGGCAAAATGAAGTTGAATCAGTGTTAGTAGACTTTGTGGTTCAGAGTAGGAAGTTGAGTGTCTACAATTTACTTCTTCCTTCAGAACAAAGATGGCTGGGGAGTAGGTGCAGGAATGTTCTGTAAGAGTTGCAAGTGCTGATGGCTGAGATCAAAGTGGGCTGCAGCAGGGACACTGGCTGTCCGTGCAGGGAGATGGACTGCACTGGCTGATGTGTCTTCATGGGAGTGATAGCTCTTTTGGGTATGTGGTCTGAATAAGCTGCACTGAGCCTGCTAGCAGGGCACTTGGTGCTGTTGTCTTAAGACAGGACAGATAGATGATAGGGTCAAGCACACAAACATGGCACTGAGAGGGCAAAAGCTTCTGAATTGTAGCCTTGTTCAGTCACTGATTCTGCTTTGTTAGACTGGACAAATCATGATGCTTCCTCTGTGCCTCCTTATATCTAAAACTGGGATAATTACACGTTAGTCTGCTATTACACTTTAATATTCAAGACCAAGAATTGAGGGAGGTTTTGGGTGTTGTTTTTTTCTATGTCACACTTTAAAATTTTGGATATTACACACTTCCTGCTACCATCTTTTCTCTCTCCTATTCCCCTCAAAAAAAAAAAAACCCAATAACCCACTAGAATAACGTGTATGTAGAGTTGTTTATCCCATTTAATTCTTTGCGTTCAGCAGGGTGGGCTTTTTTGTTTCCTGTATCTGTTCAGTGGTTTAAATAGTTTCAAAGACCACTCAAATCAAGTATTATCTTTACTGATTTGCTGCGGGCTTTTCTAGGTATCCACCAGCTACCATACTTTTCAAGTTTGTGTGCTGTAAGTGTTAAAAGTTGCTGATCTCTAGTAACAGATCTTGTATCTTAATCCTTTTTAAAAACAATGGAGTTATGTTTGAATATTCTCAATGATAAGGAATCTGCTCAAACTCCCATGAACTTTTACTCATGTTCCTTAAGAGTTCACTGGTTTTTTTGCTTACTTTCTTCCAGACTTTGTGGATTTATGTTACACAAACTGTGTTCATGTAACCTTTGCTGATATTCAGTTGTATGTTCAGCACATTGTTACCACTGGCACCCAGAAATAATTATTTTGAGGGATAGACTGATTTTAAATTTGTATGAAAGACCTGAAGGTCATTGACTTTAATGAATGTAATAAAGTTCACCACCTTTCATTATTAGGACCTTTTCAGATCAGTTTAGCTTTTGCAAGGGACTGTATCTCCTTAACTCCTCTTTTTGTGTTCATTTTGTGTCTGTGGGACACTTACACAAATTTCAGACTTCCTGTGAGAGAGAAAAGAGCCTGGTAGCCTTTATAGAAGAATATTTGCACTCTTATTTTAATTCTCAGGTGCTTCTGAAAAGTTTTAAGTTCTTAATTTTGCTCAAATCCTCTGCAAATAAATGAAAGCCTTTTAACTAGAAAAGCAGATGTCTGGATCCTGTCCACATAATCCTGAAAACTCTGCCCTGCTACTGTAATGACCAGTGCCTCTTAGTATGAGCTATTTGATCACTTTTTGTATATTACACTTGTGAGAATGTGAGGAATGAAGGGGAATATTTTAATTTATGAACATGTCCATAATTTCACTACATTTCTTTTTGTGATGCCTTATAGTTTTCTATTAGTTCTGTCTTCTGTGTGCTGAAGGTCTTAACTTTCATGTCTTTCTGTTTTCAGATTATGGCTTTTCTGTGTATAATTTATTATTAACATATGAAATCACCCTTTATAGGTGTGATTATTCCCGTTTTCTACTTCCCTTCATCTCTGAGGTTCCCAGCACAGTTTGTTCTTCCTGCTTTGACTGCCTTTCTACAAATCCATAGTGCAGGATGTATTTAGATGTCTTCATCATCATGCTGTATTTGCTGCTGTAGCCAAATGAGGGTAGAATTAACAATTGTTTGTTTTATTCTAAATTTACATCTTTAATTATAGTCCTCTAATTCTTTCAGCTTCTTTTTACTTTAACTGTTCCTGTTGGTGTCCTTCTCCATTCCCTTCCCCACATCCATCTTTGCAGTTGGTATCTGTTGTTATATCTGCGCTTCTTTACCAGACAATAGACTGCTCCTTGTATTATTTCAGTTGAGCAGTTTGTTCAGTGCTTTTTTTTGTGCATGTTTCTGTAGAAACAAACAGATAAATCATAACTCTTGGTAAGCTTTATTTAATTGGTCATTACTATGAAATTCTGGTGTGGTGTGAATACTGCTTTTCACTTTTCCTTTGTATTTATAGGGATTTTTTCTTCATGTTTTTCACATTCTAGGCACAACATAGGCTTTCCCATTGTAGAATGTTCCTCTGAAGGAGACTTTATTCTTTCCAAACCACCAGACACAGGGGGACTAATCTCTTTTGGCACTGTAGCTGAACAGTTGGTGTATGAATTGGGCAATCCTCAGTGCTATCTTTTACCAGATGTTACATGTGACTTCTCCCAGGTTTCTATCACCGAAATTCCAGGTTAGTCATCTTGCATGTAAAGATATCTGTGTCAAGGAAGTGTGTTATCAAACAAAAGCAGCTACTTTATTTTCCATGTAGTCTCTGCATATTTCTTGTTAAATCAGTTCCTTAGAGAGTCATACTGTATTGAACTGATACTTTCAAGGACTTCTGCTAGAAATTCCTTCAGAAATTTAAAACATAATCTTATTTTTCTTGCTGGCTGACTAATGTAAATTTTTGATCACTACTCCCTTTGCTTTACTTTTTAATGCACGCCTTGCATCTGTCAAGTCCTTAAACTATGTATTCAGTGTGAACAACACTGAGACAGCTTCACTATGTTTTCAGTATTTTTTTAAACTGCAGCTAAATTTCTCAAAAAAATGTTTTGTTCATGTTTTAACTTAGGGCATTTGAAGTGTTGGTAACAATGAAAGGCTGTGTCTTTCAAAGCACTACTCGCTCATGGCGTTTTTGTTAGACATTTAGGTGGATTGTAGTAAGTGGTAGAAGCACGATTAGGTACAGGATTTCCACCAGAGAATCTTTTTTTAAAAAAATCCATTTGCTATCCTCAAAACACTTAACAGCCGGTAGACTAAAGATGGATATAATGTATGTTCAGGATTTAGCTTCAAAAGCAAAACAAAAAAAAAACCCCAGGCTTAACATATTTGAAGAGCTGTAATTTGAGTCAGACAGCTTGAAAAAAAATTTATCTACAGTGATCCAAAGCTTGCTTTTTACTGCATCTATATTATATTTTTTTCCTAGTAATGGAACTTACTTGTTTCAGTATGCCAGGTGTCTTTCTAAAGCTTAGAACAGTCAAAATCTCAAATTAAAAACTTAGTGAGCTAAAACTCAAAATGTGGTAACATAAAAAATATTTTGCTTGAGTAATAAAGTACCATAAAATGGTACTGTGAATCTTCTGCTCATGCAACATAACCAAATGGCAGTCTGATAAGGCCAGCTTGCTGCTCTTAGCCCCTAGTCTTTTTCTTTTTAAAAAAAGAAACCCTAACCTTCCTATGAACTTGTAGCTTGCAAATGACCTGATATGACACGTTTGAACTTAAAATGAACTTTCACATGAACTTTCAGTTAGTCTTCTTAGAAATATAACAGATGGAAAATGGGCAGATTGCTTAAATATTTTAGTTTGAAGTGCTTTGACATGTACACCAGTAAAAACAGGCAAGCTATCTAATTTTGCTGTTTATGTTGCCCATTTTATTGTCCTGCTGGATTACTTGCAGTGTTTGAGCTGAGAGGTGCTTCTGTTTTCTTTTTGTCAGTGGATGCTATGCATTTGGTTTTGTGGTATTTTTTTTCTTTGTATTACTCTTTCACCTGGAACATGAAACTCTTCCAGATCTTCACCTGAATGGAGGGATGTAGCTCTATACTGAGAGAGTTAAATTAACCTCATGTCAGTTAACCTCTTGAGAGAGAGCAATGATGTTATTTGAGTGGTGTGTAAAATTTGTACTAGTGACATTTACTTTTTTAGATATGCTCTGATCTGATCTTTTCAGACTATTTGTGTAGAGCTTTGAACTGCTTCTTAAATATTTGCAAGCACAGGTTAGGCACAGGTGAACTACACTATAATTCTGTCTCTCAAATGTGAAGTGCTGATCCTGCACTGATGATGTTCAAGGAGTAGCACCTACTGAATTTCTCGAGCTCAAGCTTGAACCTGATGTCATCACAGCAATTTTCTCCTTTTTTCTTTTTTTTGGCATTAATTTTCTTAATACTGAACATGGTTGTTGCCCTGGAACATATATTCAGACTGTTTCTGTTATTGACAAGAAAGCTAAAGTTACCCCTTCACCTTACTAAGCTATCAGCAAATAGCTCTCACTGGTTTCTCACCTTGTTTTGATTCTTTACCAAGTGAGGGACTGCAGTCCACTCCAGCCAGCTACAGTAAATTGTGTGCAATAACTGGATATTAAGAGGAAAATAACTGTTGAGTCTAAAGTCCTAAGACTGCTTTCTGTGTTAAGTATTTTTTAAGTGCATGAATAAACATTTCAGTCACCCTTTTAAAAGGCTCATGGAAGTCATAAATTCAATCACCAGTTTGCTGCTGTTCTTTCTAAGGCAGAACGGATTGTTTTCTGAAAGGTTCTCTCTTCTGTAGCGCTACAGCTATCAATGATTTGCTTTTTAATTAAGTGCATTTGATTAATACATATCACAAAAGAATGTCTTTGAAGTTATATTGAAGAAGCTCAAATACTGATTTTTAACCACTATAGGTTTTGATGGTGGAGCAGTGAAAGTTTGTGGAGCAAAAGGATTGCCTCCTTCAACATTTTATAAGGTATTATCTCATTCTGTGGAGTGAAAGATATTTTTTGTTTTACAAAATCTTAAATTTTGGAGAAAATGATAAAACTTAGCACTGTCCTCATCTTCTCTGCCCGAAGAGTAAAAGAAAGAGAAGGAAAATTTGAAAAGGCAAGCGTTATTTGATACATAAAAACCTGTTAGTTTGTGTAAGAAGTGTATATTTCTATAGATAATGATTGCCAGAGAGCATTTATAACCCATCAATACTGAATTCCATGTAACTTCATAATCCCTTTATCATTAGGTAAATGCCACTTACCTTGATGGCTTCAGAGCTACTGCTGTGTGTCCAG
Organism: Eulacestoma nigropectus; assembly: GCA_013397775.1. Lineage (NCBI taxonomy): Eukaryota > Metazoa > Chordata > Aves > Passeriformes > Eulacestoma > Eulacestoma nigropectus. Next base: position 486,815 of record VZTE01004632.1, on the reverse strand, counting down.
TGGGAGGCCCAAAGGCAGTACAAAAAGCAAAACGCACTGCGGAAGGTATTCTGCAAAGGTTGGTATTTGAGTCTTGGAAGGGGTTCTGGCTTTCTTTTTTTTTTCCAGAGATGGTGAAAATAGAGCAGTGACACACAATGGCAACATTACTAACCTTATAAGAATCCTGGAAGATTATCGTTTTCCTGTTGGGATGACATTTCAAGACTTAAGTAGCCTGTTCAGGAAACCTGTTTTCAATATATAACTGCACTTCAGCTACGTTTGGCAGAGTGAGAAAAGTGCCAAATATGTTTGAAAATAGATGGCTGGGTAGTGGAGAGAAACCCGAATTAGTGAGGGAAAAGCTGTGATTCAGATTAAATTTTATTTGATGCCAGAGATAAACCCATGTGAAACTAGTTTTCAGGAGTTTCACAGAACTTTTTATGAAAAGTCTTAGTGATATGAAATGTAGGCAGTTTACCAAGTTTGTGTTTAAAACACAATTATTTTATTGCCTTTTAAAATGTGACCCAATGATTGTTTTGTGCTTTGATTTTTTGCTGGAACAATTTTACAATTCTAAGACAGACCTTAGCTGTAGATAAACCTTTAGCTGTATTATCTTGCCAGTATATTTGGGCAAGGAGGGATTCCTCTTACGTATAATTCCGTATCAGGAGTCTCTCACTGCTTACTCCAGTAACTCCAGTCTTTCTAGTTATGAGATCTGTTTCCTTTTGCCATGTTTTATATAAAGCTTCTTCCCAATCCTGTTGTAGACCCAGAAACTACACTTGGAAAGTCAGAAATGCAAGGTTTACTGGGAACTTGGAGTGATTGTTCACGTGCCTGTGTGCAGCACTGTGGTGAAGGAGGAGTTGTCTGACTTTCCTGAAGAGACATAGCAGATGAGAGCAGGCTGATAGGGGCTGTGTAATTGCAGATGCTGAAAGCTTGTGTCCAAGAGCTATTGAGAAAATCAAATGATGGTAAAACCTTCAGGACGTTACAAAGACTTGAAGACTCAAAACCTCTGAAAAGCAATCTATCTGGAAGCTAGGTGATTATTTTAGGAAAAAAAAATAGAATGGTGTGTTTTCCATTTCATGTTTGCGCTTGGACGTTCTTTCAGACTGGACTATGTGAATCTTTTGTTGGATTGAAACAGATTGTGGTGCTGCTGCCTCTGTGACATCTAGAAAAATAATTCAGCGTGTTTACTGTGCTCTCTTGAGTAATCATCAGAGGAAAGCTGATGTGAGATAGTTGAAGGCTGATTAACTGGTGTGATAAGTAGCCTCTAGCCCATTAGGCATGCCTGTGGGCAAGTTCTCTGTTTTGAAAATTACAATATACAAAAATATATTCTCCATCTCAAATGTAGTCTTAAACAGCTTAATATGTGGAATTGTTTATTTGACACATCAAAAGATTGGTGTATGTCAGCCCAGACGGAGAATAAGAATTAAGCTGTTCTGATCCCTCTCAAAGAATGCTCTATCAGTAAGTATAACTATTCAGGAAATGTTGACATCAGTCTTTTTACCAATTTCTGTTCATAAAATCATAGAATCGTCAAGGTTGGAAAAGACCTTTTAAGATCAGCAAGTCCAACAATCAACTCAGCTCCATGACTGTAATCCCTAAATCACATCACCCAGTGCCAGATCCAGACACCTCTTAAACACCTCCAGGGATGGTGACTCCACCACCTCCCTGGGAAACCTAATGCCTGACAAGATCTTTTTTCTGATATCTAATCTGTATCTCCCCTGTCTCAGCTTAAGGCCATTTCCTCTGGTCCTCTCACTGCAGGCACGGTAGAAGGGACTGGCCTCATCCTCAGTACACCCTCCTTTCATGTGGTTGTAGAGAATGATGAGGTCCCTCCTGAGCCTCCTTTTCTCCAGGCTAAACAACCCCAGCTCCCTCAGCCATTCCTTGTAAGACATGTTTTCTAGACCTTTTACAAGCCTTTCTCTGGACGTGTTCCAGCACCTCAATATTCTTTTTAAAGTGAGGGGCCCAGAACTGAACACAGGATTCGAGTTGTGGCCTCACCAGTGCTGAGTACAGGGGGAGAGTCACTGCCCTGGTGCTGCTGGCCACTCTATTGCTGATCCAAGCCAGGATGCCATTGGCCTTCTTGGCCACCTGGGCACACCCTGGCTCGTGTTCAGCTGCTGTCAACCAGCACCCAAGAGTCCCTTTCTGCCAAACAGCTCCCAGGCCACTCTCGCCCAGCTTGTGACGCTGCCTGGGGTTGCGGTGACCCAAGTGCAGAACCCAGCAGTTTGCCATACTGAATCGACTTCATGCAGTTGTCCTTAGGCCATTGAACGAGTGCGTTCAGGTCTGTCTGTTTCAAAAGAATATTCTAAGGACATGATCTTTCAGCTACTCAGCTTCCAGTCTGTTCTAAGTTAAGTTCTGCCCAGTAGTCTGATGGCAATAAGGTGCACAAATTTAGGGAGCTTCGTTTGTACAGGTCATATTAGTTGTTAGCCTAAGACATTGAGCAGCTTTGGCAGCTTGTAAGATGACTTCTTTTCCTTCTTTCTTGTGTACTTCTCCTTTACTTGTTTATTCATTGTTGAAAGCAGAAGTGATTTGACAATATGTGTGTGAAGAAGTCTTTTTGAAATAGTCTCTGGTGTCCTTTCATTTTCATGATTCTCTGTTGCATTACTAACACATGGAAGGGCTAAAAATGACCCACAGAATGTATTTTGAACTCTTAATATCTGTAACTGTAATGTTTGTAGATAAATAATTTAAAATAACTTGGTACAGACACAGTTTGCAAATTTAATTACCTTAAATGAGGTTGTCTGTCTTATTTTTTTTATCTCATCAAAAATAAAGGTGGCCTCATTTGTGATGCATGAACACCCTTTCATCTCTTTATAGCAATTAAAAAATTGTATTTTGTATTTAAGTCCTGTACATTGCTTCACTATTTCAGGTGCTGTGCTAATATTTATGACAACAATGATATACTAGCAGTGTCTTCAAAATATTCCACCAATGCAAAATATTTTTATAATCCTAACATTATTCTGATATTTCAACTGATAAAGTCTTTTATACAGCTACTTGACAGAGTTAACTTCTGTGGACCACACAGGGCTTCTTCAGATAATCATTTCAAGACAGTTTACTAATAAAAAAAAAATCATTTGTTGCAGGACTCGTCTTATTTTCAATCAGCTTGGGTATGAAGATTACAGTGCAGTTAACATACAGGTTTTAGGGTCTGAAGATACATATGGACCTCATGCTAGAAGGAGTATAGATGGTGTAAGTATGCAGTGGAGTGTTCTTAAACTTTTACTGACCTCTTTTTATCTTTCCATATTGTTATCTTTTCCACAACTTTAAAGGAAGTCACTATCATCTTGGGAATTTCACCCCTTCATGTTGCAAAGAACTCACTGTCACTACTTAATGTACAAAAGTAATACTGGCAAGGTCTTTGCAGTATTGAGTCTTCCAGAAGCACTGATATGAAATCTTAAAAAAATGTTGTACTCTGTTCTGATGTTCTCCATCTAAAGAAATATCTTTTTTAAAAAACTTCTGTGGCATAGACTTAAATTGCATTAGATATAATGCTAAGAGACCACATTATAAATATTGCAATCAGGAGATCTCAGCATTGATGATGCCTGCACAACTTTAAAATTATCTGAGTACTATTTGAGAAATAATTCAACTGTAATTCTGCAGTGTATTTTGTGACTGTGTATGTAAAAATATGAATGATGGCCGTAGCCACTGCAGCTGTGATATCCATGATCTGTTTTCCTAATCTAGAGAATGAAAGTCCTTTTTAAAAGAAAAAGACTGTAAATCATGTCCTCACTTAGATGCACTTTAAATATTTAGACAGTTCAGTTTGTTCCAAAACAGTAGCATTTAATTCTTCTTTGCCAGTGGCAAAATCTCGTGAAACTCTTAAGGTACACGTGGCAGAACTCAACTCTTGAGTTTGTTCTTCTGAGTGCTGACATTTAACAGCCAACAGTTTGTATCTAAAGGAAACGAGAATGTGATGTGGAGAAGGACAGTGAACTTCTTACTAGTGAAATTGAGGGCTTTTAGAAATTGGTCAAGTTGTATCTGCAGCTATTCATTTCAGTGCTTGAGTTTGTTTCCTTCAGCAAAGCAGAAGAGTTGCTTCCTGAAGACTGAGCTTTATAATGTGGTCTTTTTTATTTTAGGACCATAAAACCTGCAATTTTAAATGTCTTACTAAGAGTGCAGAATCAAAATTCTGAAACATAGGAACAGATGTTCCAGATGTTCAACTTGTATTTTGTTTGTACTAACTCCTTATCATTATGCATTGTAATATATTCTTTAATTAAATTGTTATGTAGAAAGTTTTCTGTTTCATTGTACAAAGTGAATAAGGAGTTGAAGAAGAGCAGTTTCTCCTTCCTGATTGTTCAGTTTGCCTTGCTTACAGTACATTAAAGAAATGTTTTAAAGGAAAGAGAGTATTTGTAGTACTTTCTGTATTTCCAGCCTCAGTTCCCAGGTCTTACATTAAAAGTAAACAGAGCATTATCGCAACTGTATGTGCTTCTCATACATGCCTGAAACAGGATGTGAGAGCTAAGGCTGAAATACAGGAAATCGCTCTATTGCCCTTCCCCTTCACGCATCCTCCAGCATTTTAGAAGAAACTAGCCAGGGGAGCTTTCATCTGGAAAGCAGCCGTGGTAGCTTGAGAAAAAGGGTTGGGGGGTGGAGTTTGCTTTTCCATTTAAAATACAAAGTCATAAAATTCCAAGGAAAACATTTGCCCATTGAGGCTTCAGGTAGGGATGATGTAGTCCTCTAAAGATTTTTTTCCTACCATGTCTTTCCATGAAAAATTAGACCTGGTTATTTGGGTTACAAATGATAGTGCTCAAAACCAGAGCCATACTGTGCTAGGCAGTATATTAACGCATAAGGAAAATAGTTCCTGCTTTGAAAGTTCTACCACCTACATTTGAAGCAAAAAAGAAAATAGGTACATGAATACTAAGATGCGGTAAATTGAACAATATTTGGAGTTCAGTGTAGATGCAGGGTGTGGCTGGACTACTTCTCATGTGCGTCTGTCATACTGGTGCAAAGGTTTTCCTTTGCAGATGTGAAATCACTGTGTATCCCAGCCTTATATACACCTGCATACTGTAGTCTGAGCTGCTCTGTGGAGTATTGACTGTTCCTGACAACATGAAATATCCCTGAGGAATAGGGAAGGGTGGAAAGCACTTTTTTTCCTCAGACTTCTCCGCCTGTTGATGTGGTTGCTGCCTGTCACTCTTGAGAGCTTGCTTTGTCAGCACCAGCTCAGCATGAGCTAGAAAGGGACCTGAATCAGCACTGAGTCATTTTAGTGGTGGTTGATTTTTACTATCTCCTGTTCTGTTGGGGAGGAAGGAGTTATGACAGTGACACAGCGGCAGTGAGTTCATGCTTTAGAAATACAGGATGTGCTTCATGTAGAAGGTATCTATTAATAGTACATCAGGCATTAGAGTTTGCTACATAAAAACTGTTAGTTTTCTGCTAACCCTTTGTTAACTGATTTCCAAGACATTGTTAAGACTTTGTTTTGCTGTTTTTTTGTTTTAATTCTGATACTGTAAAATTAATGACTTCAGCCTATATACCCAGTTTTAATACTGGGTTCCTCCACTCAAAACAGGATTCAGCTTCTTTTCATAGGCCGTTTTATCTTGCATTTGCAGGCAAGGAAGTAAACATGGAACTTTAAATGGAATGTTGATTGTATGGTACAGTTTAGAACCAGAAAGCAGATGTGAATGCATGAATGTGTTTTTTGCAAGAATATTTCCTGTTGATTATTATTTGTAGTAATTTAATGAGTGTTGTGATAGCTTTGGGAGCACTGAATGTTAAAATTATGCATTTGTTGGGTTTGTTGTATGGCTGCATATTTTTTGTGTAGCAGCTCTTTTTTTTACAACAACCTAGTGAAACTTTTAAACTGGAAAACTGATTTCTTATCTCTGTTACTTTAATCAGGAAAGTATCTGTTTCAGTATTCATAGAAGGAAGTTTTTATCCTTCAACTGATGCATGTTCTACATGATCAGAAATATTACCTCTCCTACCTTGGCTCCACTAAACTCTTATTTTAGGGTTTGCCTGCATGAGTATTGAGATCATGTAATAGAAATGTGAATCAAGTTTGCAGGATTTCCCTCGTGAGAGTACTGTGGCGGGTATTTTCCAGGCTGGGAGCTTGGAGGCTAAGAAATGAACTGTGTCTTTGAGTATGTCTACCTAAGGGTACTTTAAAAAAAAAAAAAAAAAGAGAGGCAAGTATGTTTATCGTTGCTGTACCTCAGAGTACCTCTGTGTGTATATGCCACTAGAATTGGGAGTAGGGAAAAAAAATCTTTCAGCTTCATGAATGTTTAGGGCATTGGTTTAAACATAATAAAACAAGAAGGCACCTCATTTTTGAATTTCAGCTGATCACCAGCTAAAAAGTAGGAAGTTTCCTTCCCTTAGTATAACCTGATACGAATGATCCTCTTCCTGTAGGGGTTTTGTCATATATTTTGAGTTGGAATAGAGGATTTAGTAGTCTGTTAACATAACAGTCTCTTTAGAATACCAAAAGCTACCAAATTTAAAAGAATTCATTAGACAGGGCATTTAGAGATTTTTGAAGTGCTCTGAGCTCTGTAGAGTACAAAACAAAACAAAAACCCCCACCTAAACATAAGTATTTTTTTCATGCTTTCATGACACACATCCTTTCCTGTTGACATAAAGAAGGATATAAACACTGGAAGAAATCTTATAGTATCTTGTAGTCGAACTTGCCCTCTTTTAAATTTTATATTGGTATAAGTAAACCAAGAATTTCATATAAGGTTACCAAAGAATCTTTAGAAACTTAATGTTCATTAACAAAAAAAAAAAAAGAGCTGACTTCTGTAGAGAAGAAATGCTCTGCTGCAGAACTCCATACTAACAGAGTAGTGCTGTGTGAGAAACTCCTGACAAGTAGGTTTTGATACCTTGTGCAGTCCCATTTCGTATGTACTTGTGCTTTAGGACAAGTAAGAGACACTCCGAGACAGACTTCTATTGTGAGCATGTTTCACATATTTGAAGATGCAAAGGCAGACCAAAGACAGTTCCTACTGGTGCTTGCAAATTTTGGAATAAATAGTCTTTACCCTCAGTAAGACCTAATTCTTGCTCTAAGGCTTTCACTCAGTGTATCGATTCCAGTAGTAGATGCTTCAGTGGCTGCAAATAGAATTTTTGGAGAAGTAAAATTTTAAGTGAGAGACAGTGCTTATCTGCAAGGACAGGTGTTCTGACTGGAGTAGGGAGCACAGTACTGGTTTGGTTTACCTTTAGAGGGAGCATCTGCTCTTCTCTCTGAAAGCGTGGTGGTTTTTACAAGTTCTGTTCTCACATTTATCTCCCAAGGATTAGGTTTGAATTCTTTTCTATGGACAGATCTGCTTCCTTCTTGATGCTAAGAGAAGTGAACCTGGCTCTCTCACTTGGCCCCAGAGTACTCTCAGTGCACTTAGAATAAGAGCAAAGTTTGTTGGCCAGTTCCACCGAGAGCGAAGCCAAGTATTTGGTATTGTTAGTTACAATACTTGATTCTTGGAGAATGCTGGGGAAAAGGCACAGTGCCCTAGTGATTTGAAATACCCAATTGTTGATTCCACAGTAGCAAAATAAAGGTAATGAAAAGTTAACAGCAAATCATAGTGATGGTGGATAAAAAGTCACCAAATTATTTAACTCAAATGCTGAGCTACAGTTATTTTTCAGTTTTGGAAATTTAACTGATGTTCTGCATCTAAGCTAATCTAATTTCAACCTTTTTGAAGCAGGGTCCTCGGGAGGCTGTTATTTGGCTTGCTGTACACCATAAACAAAGAGAAGCTGTAGAAATCTTCTCCAAAGAGATTGCACCAGCTGGAACTGGCATGGGTAAATACTCATATCATCTTCTAAGAATTTTGAAGTTACTTTTTCTTTTTATTCTCTGAGCATGAGTAGCACCCAAAAACTTAGTAATGTTAAGCTTCATTGCATTGTTCATAGTGAAATAACAATTTTTAAAGGTATATAAGCTTGGTGTAGAAATGCGACCCACAGACATCAGCAGAATGATAAAATGAAAGTCCTGGAAGTTCACCTTTGTATTCCTTTGAGGCTCTTTATTCTTCCCTTGCTGCTATTGTTCCTTTCTGGTTTTTTTAGTTTTCCTCATTTGTCTGTTTTCCTGCATGTGACTGCACTGCTGTGCAACAGTGATTTACTTTTTTACCATGTTCCTAAAACTTAGTAATGCTATTAGACTTTGCTGGCAATAAACACTGAGTGTTACTCAGCTGGCAAAAATTTACCACAGTGTCCAGCTATAACACTGCAGTTTATGAAGAGATGTGCAGTTTGAGAGTTTTGAAGGTTCTCTTCATACTTTATTATCTGGTTTTACTGCAAAGGATTTTTATTGATGCTACTGTACTTCTAACATGTTTAATGTATAGCTGTTTGTGTAAGTAATTACAACTTTCAGGTATAATTAAAAAAATTTAATACTGCAGTGATGGTGCTGACAACCTGCATCTAAATTCACAGTGCATATTAACTACCCAACTTAAATTCTCATCCTGCAGTATTAAGTCTAACCTCAAATTATTCTGTCCTCGACATTTAATTTTGTGATGTATTGCAACTATTGCAAGATTTGTTTTTTAATTGATGTGTGAGATAAAATCAAACCTTAATTTAATTAAGTCCATCTTAGTTTTGAGGGTATGTTTTTAAGTATTTGCCTAAGGGTCACCTAATGTAAAATGATCTGTGCTTCTATTGCTTGCCGAATGTTTGTTCCAAAAACCAGCACATTTGTTCTTTGTAAATGTCATTGGTTTCTCTAAATTTTCTAGGGGGGCCTACTGTTTGATTATTTTGAACAAAATTTTTTTTCTGTTCTACTCCCAAGTCCCTTAGGTGTCACCATGATATCCGAGTTCTAAGCTTGTTCATGAGTTTTGTGCATAAATCATGAGTACTCATCCCACTTCTATTATCCGGTTTAATGAATATAAGTTTTGACAGCCTATTTTGAGGACTAGAGCTTGGATATTTTGCAGTGGCTTCTGCATACCTTAATGAAGATTATATCTAGGATTTACATAGGTCTTCAAAATTAAATTCCATGGGCTTAACCTGAAGCTCTGAAGTTCCATAGGAAATCTAAAATCCTGATCAATGGAGAAATAGTTAGCTGTTGCCTTGCAATAAAGAAACTAATTTTTTTTCCAGTGGATTAAAAATTTTATAGAAGGGTGCACATTCTCACATTCTGTGTTTTATGTTGCAGTCTTTACAGTAGTAGCAGAGAACAGTTTAATGCAGGTTGGGGGTTTTTTTTTTAAATTATGTTTATAGAGACAAAGTGCATGGTCATATTTTTTTTTTTTTTGTCCCTACAATATAGAGATGATCATGTAGAACTAACTGCAAATATTCATTGAGATAATATTTTAAAATTTTGCAGTTCTGAAGGCTGATTAGTAGGTTAGCATTTACCATAGATGTAAGTTGCTTCTAAAGATTTGGAGTTTTCCTTATGAATGAAGGATGCTATTTTCAGTTGGACCAAACTGTCATTTCTGTAACTACTTAGGGAATTATAATTGACGTTGTTTCTCCTTTTTCATAGTGGTTTCTCTACAGCAGACTATGAAAGTAAAAATCTATTCTTACTATTTATTCTGCATAATAATCATAGACAATCCCCTAGGAAACATCCTTTTGAATTAAGGAGAGCTAGGTGGATTTTAAAATCAATGCTTATTTGTCAGATCCAAAACTAATGGACCTGTACTTGTCTCTCCATTCTTAATCTGTGCTTCTTTTATAAAGCAATTGCTTATTTTATAAACCAAGTCTGAAGTCTGAAGGTGTTGCTTTTATTAAGAGTTTAGTTTTTTCGTTTTACCACTGATCTTTGGAGAAGGAAAAAGTAAAAAATCTGCACTACATGGGTTGGGTGGAGTATGTGTAGAATTGAAATTGGGTTACTGTAACACATGAACATCTGTGCCTTGAGGTGGCTGGCAAACTTTCAGTTGTTGTTATCAGGGCTTTCGGTGATGAAACAAATGCATTCCTATGTGGAATCGGCTTAGGCAGTCTGTGTGGATGATGGTTGGGGCGCTGGGTTTGTTTCCTAAAGGAACAGTTTAAGCTTTTTAGAACATCTTTTAGCAGTTCTTCTCAAAAAAACCCAACTATTTCAATTTATAGAACTGCTGCTAATGAGCAACAATGGGAAAGAGGCTATTTCTGGAATCATCTGAGGCATCTGGTGATAAATAGCACTTTTCCTTGCCAGGTACAGGACTGCAAAAAGGTTTTTGGCCTCAGTGACGTGAATGACTAGTGTCAGAGGGTATCAGAGCTATTTACTGACATGCTTCCAAGTGCCTGAACAACCACATAGTCATTCTTTTTTTTTTTTAATTTGTGGAAGATATACTGGGACTGCTTCATACAGTCACTTCTTTCAGCTGCTGTTGTGTGGTAAATTTCTCTATTACCTGCACCAATAAATTCTTGTGTAAGCAGAAGATGGTCATATTTGGGATCTAAATGATTAGTAGGCTACTTGTTGGTGTGGCATATGTGTAAAGCAGTGATTAAGAGAATCTTTTTAATTTTCTTTCTTCAGTGAGATTTAGAATTTTGCAACACTACCAAACAGTAATTAGTGGTGTACTAATAACTGCATCGGCTTAACAATGCTTAGTTTCTGACAGTAGTGTAGACTTCCAGACGTTGCTGTGAAGAGCAGAACAAGGAATTCTTGATGCTTAATTGTCTTAAAATGGGCAGCTCCACAGACAAGACTTGTAGAGATGGGTAAGTGATCTTGGGAACAGAAGCCAAAACTAAGACTGTTGAGATTGTTTTTGTCCTAAGTGAATTCTCTCGTAACAGCACCTGGTGTTCATTTCCCTCTCCCTTTTCCCTCAGTTTTTTCCCTCCTCTCTATTTCACTGGGACATTTTTGCAAATGATTATGATTCTCCAAAGTGTCACAGGTTCAGTGAGAGGCAGAGCAAGTCCCATGGCAGTTTGGTTACCCTCGTGGGAGGGTCAGAGCACAGGCTCTGTGGGATCTGTCCAAAGGCAGAGAAACCAGAACCTGAGCCTTGTGTGCCCTGTGTAAATGCTCTGGGCACTGAGCACCTGAGGTCCCATTCTGTACAGTGCTGCACCACTTTTTCTCCCTGGGCATTGAATAAAAATAGCTGTGACTGCTGTCTCTTACATGGATAGAGTATGCCTATCAAATATGATTTTGTGCTGCCCACACGGATCTGTGTGATGTAACCTCACGTGGCTTTGTTCTGCCAAAATGATGGGGATACACACCAAGTGACATTATAAGCATGAGTGGCTTTTCTTGGTGAAAATCCTTTAAACAATGAAGTCCCGTGTTTCAAAGATTGCCAGCTTGGTCATGCCCCTCCCAACTCTCCTACATTAGTTCACTTCCAGGTGGTGAGATAGTGACTGTGAGAGTCATTGCAAATAACCCTTCTTCCTTGTTTTGCATATTCTTTTAATGAAGAACTGAGGAAAAGCAGAACAAATTACAAATCCTTCATAATGGACACCAGGGAGGAAGGAGAAGTTGTTGACTTGCAGGGTGATGTCACCTGAACTGAAACACTTCATTCCATTATTTTTGGACATTTAAGAGTGACCTTTGAAAAACAAAGTACACTTTCAGATCTGTACTGAACAAAAAGGAAAAAAGAAAAAAAAAGGGAAATATTTTCTTTTCTGCTTGGACTGTATCTAGTGGTTGTGGAGTAGTGTTTTTAACTATATTCTTCTTTCCCCTCAATAGCATTTTGGTGTTTGTTACTCTTAAGTGATGTGTAGGCAGTTGTACGGATAATAATCCTAACATATAGCAGCTTTCATCCAAGAATCTTTAGCAAGCTGTGTGAAGATGATCAGCTAAGCTTCCTAACATCTCATAACATTGGAAACTATTTTGTCAGCTTTACAGATGGTTTCCTGAGATAGTGAAAGAAATCATGACCACAAAAGAATGTGAATCAAGAGTCCTTGGTTCTGCTTTCCCTGTAAGAAATGCTGAAGAGCAACTCCACCAATATTTAAGGGGACAGAGCTTAAATTTGGCTAAAATTTAGGAATGGGGAGTACAGGAGAAGAGAGATTGAGAAAAGAGGTTTGATGGTTCAGAATAAGGGTGGAGAGTCACAAGAGCTCCTGCTGCATCTTTTGTAGTGAAATCCGGGAGCACTGTCACTTCTGGTGTTTCATCAGGTGGTTTTAGCCTGCTGGTCACTACTTACGGAGCTGTGAGCTGGAGTTGATAGGTAGTTTTATTTTGGCAAAATCATAGTATGAAAATTATAAATTGTAGGTAAAATAGGTATTAATTTCTTTAATAATTACTACTAAAAGCCTAGTTTCGGTGTTTTTCTCTTAGGTGAAATTTAAATCACTTGAGTCAAAACTTTTTACTTATTTGCTGGATAACTTTTTGAGGGAATTTTCAGTTGCAGGAGGGAGTTTTTGAGGGAGTTTCGGTTTCACAGTGGACAACAGTAAAATAAAAATAAATTCTTTTTCTTCCTATGACTAAAAAGAACATCACAATAATTTTTATGAGGAGTGATCTTCATAATGCTTTGCTTCAGAGACTGAAAACTTTGGATGTTAGGTCATGAGTATCAGATGTGCTTTTTAGCAAATTTGGAGTCTTAATGTCAGTATTTAAGAACTTGTGAGTTAATTTGCAGCATAGGATTTTTGAGTATGATACAATTTTTGGACATTCGTATATGTCAAGGATAGTAAAACTTAGGTCTCATAAAAGGAGAGCATTGTATAGCTTGTGATCAATTTGAGAGTGCCGATTCCTCCCCGCTCCCCTCCACATCAGTAGAAGGACAAACATCTAAAGGCATTGTGCCGATCTGAAATTCCCAATTTCTTATGAAATCTCATCCTCTGTGTAAAAAGGAGGAGTGCTGTCTATATGTTGAAATGGGCTGAAGCCTATGTGTGTTTGTGCTTTGCAATATAGACAAGGAGTTAGACCTGCAAGAGAGAATTTTGAGAATGTTGCATTTTTTAAGAAGCTTCCATAGTCAGCAGTGAACGACCGAGATTTTCTTAGTTGTTCCCTGACTTTTTTTCCTAATGCTTTTTAAATTTCCATTGTTTTTGTTGAAGACCAGCAGGACACATTAGCACACTTCCACAGAAATTGTTTTTAAGTATTATTAAAACTGTAGATGAGACTCTTAAGCCCAGAGAAGAATTTGAAGTTACTGTATATAGACATGCCATGTTGGAGAGCGATTTGTTGTTTATTTTCTGTTTGGAATGGAAGACATTTACTGTAAACTTCTGTTGAGTATGGTATTTAGTTCGCAAGTTCAAACACTTAATCAGGTTTCATTTGGATTATGCTGTTCTGATGAACTTAAAGGGATACATACTATTAAAAAAAGGCCAAACATACCTTATCCCATCTTTTAATATTTTTTTACAATTAATACTTGAGTTTAACCTTTTAATTGATAAAATTATTCTTTCTGTTTAGTCCTCAATAGTCTGAAAGTTGATAATAAACAGGAATTTTTTTAGCAGCAACCAGCAAGTTTGGTTGGCTTTATGCATGTTGGTCTCCTGAATAAAAAGATAATTTTCAGTCTGTACTGTTCAGTGCTAATAGTGGGGTCTTCACAGCTATTTTCCTGTTCTGTAAAGTGGGATTCCTGTGCTTGGCAGTGGAGAATCCTGGACACATAGACTCAAATTTGTAGATCTGTAGTAGGCTATGGGGGTTCAGTGCAGTTCTGCAATGTTCGGTCCATAGAAGTTCACTTCATGAAAGCTAGCAAACACAGGCCTGGTTTGTATTATTCAGTGAAAATGTCTTCGTTAAGTACAGTCCTGTCAGCCAAATGGTTAGAATTTAAGTAATTTCTGTTGATTTAGTTTATTTATGTTGTGTTCTTTAATTCAGATACTTTATTCTGAATGAAATGTGGTGTAGAAGAGGCTCAAGAAGAGCCTTACTGTGGGAATCTGGTGTTCATAGTTTTAACGAGGGTTCAGTAGCTAAGAAATGTTTTACTAATAGCTGAAATCATGTGCTGACCTTTATTTCACATTAAAATGACCGGAGTTTGACACTAAGATGACAGCTGGTTAATACAACTTGAGATTTTAAAGTGCTTGAGTATATGTAAATATTTTGACTGATGTCCTAAGTATGTTGGAAGATGCTTTTAGAAATGTTCTTGTTATAGCAGTTTACTGCAGTCTCCATTTTTTTGAGAATAATACTGCGGAAGATAAACTATCTGCTGTTTTCAGAGGACATAGATAGAATAATTAAGAACATACAATTGACCCCTGTAAAAAAAAGGTTGTATGCATTTTGTGCTGGTGCTCAACTATATTGTAAGAACAGCTGAGTACAAAACCTCAGTTTTGTAAAACCTCAGTAGAGATTTCAGATTTCTCTAGTTTGATCACTTAAAAAAATAATGCATGAGAAGTGGACTACTTTGTCTGGTTTTTATCTATAAATACATGTACCATTCCTTAGAATATGCAGTAAATACATTAATAACCTATTGGTTGAGCTAATTCAATTACTGGAAATTTAAGGGACAAATTTTAGCGTCAAAAGCTGAAAGCTATTCAGCAAGAGACATCGCTATATCTTGAAATTCTCTGAAACTTCAAAAAAACCCCTTAAGTTTTATTAAACTTACAGTGCTTAAAGCTTTTTAGATTTCAAGTAGTTGGAGCATTTTCATGCTTTTTTACTCCAAAACATTTTACAATGCTTCATGCGGTCTAGCATCCTTTATATATTGCATAATGGTTTATTTTGTTGAAAAAGATACAGAATTGTACAGAAGTTAGGAGGGTTTTGACAGAAGTAGATCAAAGAGTAAGTATTAATCCAAAAGTGGGTGTGACCATTCAAGTAAGATTGGAATAGGACAGAGTATTCCAATAGAGACAGTAGTAAGGAGGCAAAACATCAGGCTTTTCCACCACCTGTAAATCCAGTGGGGAATAGTGAGAGCTGGAAGGAATGAAGCTTGTTTTGCTGGACATTTGCATCTCATAGGTTGATTGCAAGTTCCAGCCAGAGTTTTTTCTGCTGTGGGGCATTTTACAGGTTGTGGTATATGTGACATAGATTAAAATGTATTAGAACATGGTGGTTCTACATATTGAAATAGGTGCTTGTTTGGGCTGATTTTATGCATCTTTTACTGGGGCTGGTTTTCAGTGGATCCATTCCCTGAATTGCCTCAACTGACAGCAACATTGGTTTTCCCAAGTACTCTTCCATTTGCCTCTGTTCATTTGCTACCTCCGTTCATTAAATTTATCAGAAACTTCCTGTCTTTTCCAGCATATCTTACGTGATTTTTAGAAGAATTTTTATTTGCAAGTCCGTCCACAGAGTGAGAAAATAAAAAAGATTAAGAGGCAGCTGGAGAGAAAAACATACATAGGAAAACAGAAACGGTCAAGCTGTTGTAGCAAGGAGGTGTGCCCTGATTGGGCTTCACCTTGTATTATTTACATGGATATCTGTAACTACGTCTCTGCTCACAGGGGAGTGCCAGTCATGGGGTGTTAGTGTGCTTTGGTATTCTTGGGATTCCTCTCCATCCTTCAGATTTGGATCAAGTTTGCCATTGGACCCAAATTTGAGGAGTCTGCAGGTGTGCTGGCAGAATCATGGACACGTAGGAAGAAAACCTGACAAATAATTATATGTACATGCATATACAGAGGATGATGGTTTGTTTTTCGTAAGATACTTGGGCTGAAAATGAGTAAGACTTAAATTAGGCTAGAGGAAGGAGTCATAAAATGAAAAGACAGGATAAGAAGACTTGTGCAGGTTAACCAAAGAAAAGCACTTTCTAACTAATAATTTATTTATTTAATAGAGTCAATGTATATTTAAACGTTCAAACACAGAATCCAAAGGAAGGGTCCCATGCCAGAGCTTGGGCACCTAGGAGGGAGTAGATTTGCTAGTCTTAGTGCCTGAAGCTTTTCCAACAATGTCATATGTTTGGGAGTTAATAAAAACAGTGGAATTCCAGTGGTGTAATCCCCAGTACTCACTGGTTTTAAATGCCCAGCCATCTGGAGAATTTGTAGTTCTCAGGCTCGGTCCCGAGATACTGTGAGGAAGTGGAAGGCTTTTGGATCAAACACTTGAATCAAAGTAAGTGTCATGGTACAGAGTGTGATGATTACACCAGACAGATACTGTACCTACAGATGAACAGGAACAGGATATAGATGCACTGAAAGGAAGGTCTCCCATCTAAAGGTAATCACCCCTTTCTGCAGTGCATCAGTTTTATGCCATTCTGATGCACAGAAGCTAGCAGAGCGTGGTGGTGAGTTCATTAGCTTGAAACAAAGCAACTTGTTCTAGAGGTTCATTGGTAGCAGGTGAGACAATACTTTTATCTGCCCTGGGGCACTGAGGAATGGATCTCTGATAACAAAAAATGGTCACATGAAGTTTCTGGGAAAGGAGATCAAGAGCTTCAGTTTAGCCGAGAATCTTAGTGATTTGAGACTGCAGCGTGATTGATATTCTCTACAAGCATGACAAATTGTTTGTGTCATTGTAGATAAAGATAAGTCTTCGAGAAAGGAGGGAGAGCATCTGTACAGATATTTAAGCAAGCAGTGCAACGTAAGCATAAAGTACAGCATGAGGAGATAACTTCTATAGGAAGTTTTCTTGGGACGCTGGTTGATCCAAGGAGATGATAATTTAATTAGCAGAAGGTATGTCTGGCCACAGTGATAGTTTCACTGTTTCCTGGGTGTACTGCACCTTCCATTGCCTTTTTTTGGTTTACTGGAGAAATGTAATAGGAATCTGCGCCATGGGTTGAGATGAGGTGTAGTGCTCTTGTGCTGTTTACAGAATTAACAAACTGGTTGTGGCTTACAATCAGCAATTTAAGTTTTGCTTTGTCTTCTCTGCCTGAAGCCTAACTAGGAATTTCATCTGGATAAAAATTAAATTGGACTTAAAAATGCTTCCACCTTATTTATATTCACATAAACAATAATCATAACATAGAACTTAATAATGTTGCAGCTGAGATACCAGTGTAGCTTTGCTCTGCAGTTGCAGGGATAGCTGTGCTGTAGTACCTCCAAAGACAGATCTGCTGTTACAGTAGCTTGTTCTGGAGAACTTTGGAAGACCAGCAGTAGCAAGCAGCACTAGAAGGTTATCTTAGCCTAGAAGTGTGAACAGTTCTTGCTCTTACTTGGATTGTTTTCTTGTCAGTGTTGAGAACTACTTTGTTGTAGGAGCCAAGATGCATTGTGTGAAAGCAGGCAAGTGAAGAGCTTGCTTTCAGAGCTTTCAGGACGTTGAAATTGATGTTGGAGCAAAATCTGGTATCTTTAATGAGCAGTTCAGCTGCCTAGCAGGAAGTGGCCCATATGACAATCCACAGATAATTTAACTAGCTTTATGGACCTATATTTTCAACATGACCTTACCATATCTATCCTCCTTCCCCAGCAACCTAAATAAACAAACTAGGCACATAACTCAATAAAATCACTGCAGCTGGTTTTGTTGCTGAGTGGCAGTTCTGCTTGAATGAGTGCACAGGTAAGATGTATAGGGCTGAAACCTCACTGGATCATTTAAAATTCTGTAATACTCATGTGAGGGATTCTTTTGTATTCTGTCCCCCACCACATTTTTTAGCAGTACTTAGGGAGTAGGGAGGTGGCTCTTTGTGGTGCTGTTTCTTTTGAAGGCATTTTTTGCCCTGTACTATAAAACATCATAGACCTTTTTGGGGAAGTTGCTTCTGCTGCGCATGAATATGGCAAGGCTGTGTAATCTCTGCTGCCACTGGTATTTGTCCACATTGACAAGGCACTGAATCCAAGCTAGAACAGCCTGCTCAGGAGTAGAGGTTATTACTGTTAGCTTTAGTATCACAACAGCACAGTTACATGGCTTTTATTTTACTTGGAGCACGAACAGAGGGAATTCACACCTGGAGAAAGCATGAAGCCCATTTTAGCCAGAATTAATTTGGCCAAATATACTATGTGGGCAGCTTTCCACAGCACTTGTTTCTAAAAGGGACTGCTTAACACAGTTGTTAATTAATTCCCAGGCTGATTTAATATATGCATTTTACTGTTTCTTTCTCCTGCAATACTATTTGGAGCTCTGATGCATCATGTATTCCTGCTGTCCATGCCAAAAAGAAGGGTGAGAAGCTATGCTCAGGATGAGGAGGGCAGAACTGTTTCTTTCAGAAATACTGAGCTGGCAGATGGGTTTAATGATAGTAGGGCCTGGCAACCTGATATTACAGGGCTGAGTTAGCACAGATCTGGGTTCATGCTAGTGCCTTGAGCCCCTGAATTGCCTATGTATCACAGAGAGAGAATGGGATCTGCAGTACCCAGCACCTTAAAAAAGCAAACTTAGTTTAAATGCTGGAGAGAATGATTCAAATGAAAGTTAATCTAAACAAGCAAAATCATATTAAACAAATATTAAAAGAAACCATGGTCCATCAGAATTGTTTCTCTGCTCTCTTTGAAAGTAAATAAAACAAGAATGACAAAAAAACTAAAGCTAAGTTCTTTTTCAGTCAAATGTATTACCTTACTGGCATTGATATGCAAAATTGTTTGGAAGAAGATTCTAAAGATTTAGTTAATGCTTTGCATGTTTACATTTTGTTTTGGTTAAAATTCACAGTTATGTGTTTTTCCTTTTAACTTGTATAAAATGCTCCATTTTGTTAATTTATGAGAATATATATAATTTTCTAGAGATTTCCCGGCATTTATTAAAAATGGATCAGTTCAAGCTTTGATAAGTTCCAAGATCTGATGTTTTGAAGATGGCTTTAACCATTCTTTTGTGAATTTAATTTCCTTTTCCAGCCCCTGGCCTCACGGGAATCGTTGGAGGGCGCCCCAGAGTGTAAGTTAACTGCTGATCATTAACTTGTTGTAATGTGTGATGATAATGTTCCTACCAATCATCATTACAAGCTTCCCCAGCTTGGGACAGCAACCACAGAAGCAACTAAATCTTCCTATGTCACATTATGCTTAATAACTGATAACCAGATAATAGTGAGTGCTGTACGACATGCATGCAAGTAGTAAAATTCTTAATTGAATTAAATGTGGGTTATGTAAGTCTCTGATCAGCTCATAACAATGTCTTTGCTTAATGAGCTGCAGGAAAAACTTGAAATGTGACTTCATGGCAAGGCAGTAGCTCTACCACGCTAATACATGCAAATTTCTGGACCAGTTTTCTCTTGTAGCTGTTAGTTTGGAATATGGGCCTACCAAATTTACATCTGTATGAGCTCACTTCACCTAGAAATGTAAGGTCAAATGCCAGAACATCCCACAAAATGTTAGCATGAAACCGTTTCATGACTGAGCTGAACATAATAGTGTTGAGCGTATTTTTAAAAAAAAAAATCGTGGCTTGATTCAGTTTCTTTCTAGATACGGCTAAAATCTTGTGGTGATTTATATCCTCACCTTTTCATGCTTATTCATCTAAAACTTTCTGTCATTAAGTAAATACTGCACATGAAGATGGGAGAAGAACCTGTGGCTGTGTTTCCAGTAGCCCTGCATAGCTGGCCTAGGTATCAATGTAGGACTGCTGACAGTGTAGTAGACTTCAATGTCATGAAGCACACATCCTTTGTCATGAAAACATTTTTGCTATTTTGGCTACCTCCCCTCAGTAAAATTTTCTTGAATTTTTTGAACAAAATCTTATATTCTTATTAAAGGAATTTAAGGAGTTTTTACACTTCTCAGGCTTTCCAAAGTTGTTCGAAAAACCACTTCTAGTCGTGGTTGAATGGCTTTGATTTCCCAAGTGTTTGGTGTATGAATAGTCCAAACGTGTATGATCTACCAGTTTCATTAATTTCTAGTTAAATACATTTATGCTTGTTGTTTTGTGTGTCTAGGTCTCCAGTTTTGAAGCCATTTTTCTTCTATTATCCCAAAAGCAATGTTCAGGTAAGACCTACTGCTTTAAAGTCTGTGTTCTGTTTTCTTGGAAGTAATTTGAAAAATTCTGCTGATTCTGGCATTTTTTGGTGACTTTGAGTTATAAAACTGCAAAGTAGTCTCGTGACTTTGATTAAAAAATATTTCCTCAGAGACTAATGTTATTCACACAGAATGTTTTGCAACAGTTGAACTTGCCAACCTTTCATTTTAATTGCTGCTAATTTTGAAATATCTTACATCAAAACTGAACTTCTCTTTTCAGGTTCCTGGAATTGTAGGTTTGAATTAGTTTTACTGCATTTGCAAAGAGTGCATAAGAAAATTGTAGACTTTTTTGAAGGTTAATGGAGTCTCTAAAGAGTAGGCAATTGGGTGTTCAGAGAGTAGAACATTATTCTTGTGAACTTGGACACATCTTCTGAGTTTTTGGGAGTGATATATTTTGTGTATATACTACTGGGAATAAATACTAAAACCAGTGAAATTCCTCTGATTCAACAGGTTTTACTTTAACAGAGAGTTGGGCTTCTTCCTTCCCTATAACCTGTCTATAAAAATAGAAGTAGTAATTTCTGTTCTTGCCTATATTAGAAAAACTGTAAAATTATGAAAGCCTGTGCAACTGTTGTGTCGACTGTCAGGGAGGAGCCTGTGACTCTGTGGCCCTATTCACTTCATAGCAATAGTTTATTTCAGTCCAAGAACTTAGAGTTCAGATGTCTAGACAGCCCTAGGTGAGAAATTACAGTGTAAGATGACATGTTCATCTAGAGCCTACTTCTTCTCTGTGATGCATGTACCCCTGTCTAGTTTGAAGTTTTCAAGATAAACTTGAAGAAGGTTTTGCTGAAACCATAAAATGTTGGGATTTATAAATATTGGTCTCTGCTCTTCTGAGTGCCATCAGATATTTAATTTATCCTTTGGAGAATGCAGACAAAACTTCGTACATGCCCTTCTTTTTCCAAGGTCTTCAAGTAGCTTGTAACTGTTGCATCCCTCTCATGCCAAGGCATCCTAATACTCAGTAAGAGCCTTCTCACTCATCCACCGTCAAGAAAGTGGCCGAAGGCCGGATTGTTGGTCTGCCTTAGGCCACAGGTATTGTGACAGGCTTTTACTTAGGGTGGCACAGGGAAGCTCTCACAGGCAGCAAGTGAAAAGGTGGGCAAGGGGGAACAAACAAAACAATTTAATCAGAAAGAGACTGTTTAGTTTTCATTCTTTAACACTCACACAGTGCTTAGCACAAGCAAGCCCTGTTCTTTAAGTAGTATTCTTCATTAATGGAAAATATTTTAATTTCACAACTTTACAGACAAGGTGCCATTTAGTTATTAAATATAAGTTAATTATAACCTCTGCACAGTGGAAAAGCATTTTAAAAAAACCTACCTTTCTTGTTGTCTAAAGAAGTTGAAGTACTTACTTTTATCATCACTTACGTTTTGCTTTCTACAAATGGCTTGTCTCTGCCAAGTTTAGTGTGAAATTATTATCGTTATGGAAGTTTAGCCTACCACTGTGTTGTTCATCAAATTCAATATTAACTTACTTATTAGCACTGTGTTCCAGACTTGTAAAATGCTGTTGATTTTAAACAGTAACCTAATTTAACAAGGAAAGAAAGCAGTGTCTCATTTACTCTTTTCAATACAGAAAATCAAAATCCTTGCTCTGTGTAACTAATCTGGTAAGTGCACTGATACGCTGTCAGCAAAATGCAGTATGTCCTATCACTGTTGTCTTGCAGTAATATTGAGGGTAAAATGTGGCATGATTCCAAAGTCCTTCATTCAAAATTTTAGCCATGTTTTAAAAACTATTGTCCAGTAAGAGATTACAGAGTAAGTAAGTATGAATTAGCTGATTTTCTAAACTAGAAGTTCAGTTACAAAGAGTCTAGTTGCTCTAGGTCAGCATTTGACCTAAAACTAAAAAAATTCCGTAAGCAGATTTTGAGTTATGTTAACATTGCCACAGTGGGTTCTTTTGTTTTGTGTTTGATAACACCTTGCTGGGTGTCAGTTTGGATTCAATGTCTTGTTTGTTGTTTCCACTGCTTTTATGCAATTGTACTGATTTTATCATAGATCAACAGTGGTTTTACAGTTCAAATAGTAGTTGTTTTCCATGTTCGCTTTGAAGGTAACCTAAAACTTTTATGTAGGGAGCAAACCTACCGAAGGCAAGTCACTATTAGTTATTCTTTGCTGAGTAAAGTTATTTTGCATTTGCTGGCAACTGAGCACTGATAACTGCTGCAGTTAAAGTTGGTTTATATTGTTTTGTTCTGTAAGTTTAACTTGATTGTGTCTGAATCTTTGATACTGGGAGTCCTCCAGTACAAATGAAATAGGTGTCACTCACTTCGGTCTCACTTCCTTGTGTCCTGTCAGTGGTCCCACAGGTAAAACTGAAGAGTACCCTGCCATATGTACTTTCTACATCCTTCCTCTTGATCAAAAGGATGCTTACTGTTAAAAGCTGAGATACTGGTCCATATATCTATGGGGGAGTAACACCCTTTTTTTTGTTTTTCATATTGTTGGAGGTGTTGAGCCACTTGATCCACGGCTGGTGCCTCTTTGTTTCTCCAGGTCATTGCTGCCAATCAGTTGGGATACAGTGATGATGTGCTGCATACAGATTGCTGCCCTGTGGGTCATGGGAATTGGGCTTCATCTGGATCTGTGGGTAGCTGCATGTTAGTCAGGTCATAATAAATCATTTCTAGCGTGGCTAATTCCTTCAAGAACTGGATACCTCCCTACATTGTGATCCTCTTATCCGGGTAACATACAACATTTTCCTTGAAAGGATACCTTTCCTTCAGACTTAGGAGTCATCTTCAGAGGCTGAGGACCTAGGCCCGTTTTTCAAATCCAGTTGTCAATGTCCCCTTCCCTAGAAAGTGGTCATAGCTGTTTGGCTTCCCTACCCTCTGATTACAGGCTCCTAGCTCCATTATCCTAGCATTGTAGCAGCCAGGTGATTATGTGCTGACCTGGACAACAGGTGAAATATTTTTGCGTATCCTGCAGCTGATTCAAAGATACCTATCTTGTGCTGCCTCTTTCTCCTGTTCTTGTGATGGCCCTGCTGCATCCACCTTTACAAGCTGAGTTTTGTGTCCGTTTGGTGTGTACGAGAGTAACTGGTAATTAGGAGATCCTCTCATTCCTGTGCAGTGCCTGTTGCTGGGGCTGGAGTAGCTGCAGGGCTTTTGTTTTATCATCGGATCCAGAGACCTTCTTTTCCCCTGGAGAAGAATAGTGTCAAACAGAGCTTGGTAGGCCTGGGCCAGTACATTGCAGTGATTTGTGTCTCTCTGGAATTACCTGTTGACAGCCCATTTTTCCAAATATTTTAATAAATTTTTCTGGATTCTGCACTTGTTCAAGGGTGAAGTTCCAAAATGTGAGCTGCTCACAGTCCTAAGCGCTTGCCCATACCACCCCATGCACCGTGCTGCTCTTAATGATCCAACCTCAGGGCAGATCATACAAACATAAAATGTTAAGGGGTTGGAATAGACCTTAAAGATCATCTAGTCCCAACTTTCACTGCCATGAGCAAGGACATCTCCCACTAGACCAGGTTGCTCAAGGCCTTAACCAGCCTGGCTTTGAACACCTCCAGGGATGGGGCATCCCTGACTTCCCTGGGCAGCTTGTTCCAGTGTCTTACCACCCTCACAGTGAAAAATTTCCTCCTAATATCTAACCTAAATTTCCTCTCTTTCAATTTGTACCCATCACCCTAGTTCCATCACTACAGTTCCTGATGAAGAGACCCTCTCTGGCTTCCATGTAGACCCCTTCAGATACTGGAAGGTTGCTGTGAGGTATCCACACAACCTTCTCTTCTCCAGGCTGAATAGCCCCAACTCTTTCAGTCTGTCTCTGTAGGGGAGAGGTGCTCCAGTCCTCTTATGAACTTCATGGTCTCCTCTGGACTTGCTCTAGCAGTTCCATGTCTTTCATATTTTGGGGACAGCAGCACTGTCTACAGTGCTCCAGGTGGGGTCTCACTAGAGTAGAGTAGAGGGGGAGAATCACTTCCTGCAACCAGCTTCCTGGCCACCCTCCTTTTGATGCAGCTCAGTATTCAATTGACTTTCTGGGCTGTGAACCTACACTCTTGGGTCATGGTGAGTTTTTCATCAACCATCACCCCCAAGTCTTTGTTTGCAGGGCTGATCTCTGGGTAGTAGTCTTAAATAGTTGTTTAAACTTTAAACAAGACCTGGAACATATTCAGAAGACGTAAGCCAGCGTGTGCCCAGATGGCCAAGAAGGCCAATGGTGTCCTGGCCTGTATCAGGAACAGTGTGGCCAGGAGGACCAGGGCAGTGGTCATCCCCCTGTATTCAGCACTGGTGAGGCCACATCTTGAGTCCTGTGTCCAGTTCTGGGCCCCTCAGTTTAGGAGAGACTTTAAGGTGCTGGAGCACGTCCAGAGGAGGTGACAAAGCTGGTGAGGGGTCTGGAGCACAAGTCTCATGAGGAGCAGCTGAGGGAGCTGTGGTTGTTTAGCCTGGGGAAAAGGAGGTTCAGGGGAGACCTTGTCACACACTACAACTACCTGAGAGGAGGTGGAGTCACTGTCCCTGGCGGTGTTTAAGGAAAGACTGGATGTGGCACTTAGGTCTAGTTGACCTAAGTGGTGTTGGGTCATAGGTTGGACTCGATGATCTCAGAGGTCTTTCCCAACCTAATTGATTCTGTGAAGACATAATGATAGGAACATGCTAGTTTGGGCATCCCAGGATATTAAAAATTCTCAATATCTATTGTAATTAGCCTGGAGGATAAGGGGAAGATGAAGGCAAGTGTGTCCCCTCCATGGTCTGAGTTTCCAAAGAGAAAAGGTAAAAGGTGTAATTATCAATAGTTTTTGATAGATGACTCGCAAGTACAGGGATGACAGCAATGCTGAGTGCAAATACCAGATTAGTTTCACAACCAGCAATTATATCATATCATATCATATCATATTATTAGCCAGTGTTACAAAGTACAGCTTGATAACCTCAGCCCAGTTTCCATGGGTGATAAACATCCTAACAGGGAACACATACTGCAAGTAAGGTGCTACGTAATTGAACTTGAGGAACAAACACAGCAACTTTGAGAGCAAATAAATCATTGTGACCAGTGGCTATTAAACTAATACAATGAATGCTTGTAAGAAATTTGTTCTAATATGTTGTAGTTGGACTTACTGTTATCTCAACCCATTAAGCCCCATGTTGGGCATGAAAAAGGCTTGTCGCAGTTTATTCCCAGCTGGCAAGTGCCACTCACCCACTCTCTCACCTCCCCTCTCCAGTGTAATAGGGAGAAGAATTGGAAGAAAGGTAAAAAATAAACCCCACGAGTTGAGATAAGAACAGTTTAATAATTGAAACAAGGTAGTAGTTGTTGGTATTATTGAAATGGGAGTAACAAAAAAGAAAGAGGAGAATAAAACCCCAGAAAGACAAGTGATGCACAGTAGAGTGTCTCTCCACCCACGGACTAGTGCCCAGCCTGTCCTCCAGCAGCAATCAGCATCTCCCAGCCAACTCTCCACTCTCCCCAATTACATACTGGGCATGATGGTCTCTGGTGTGGAATATCCCTCTGGCCAGTTCAGGTCAGGTGTCCTGGCCTTGCTCCTTCCCAGCTCCCTGGGCACATGATTGCTGGCAGAGCATGGGAAACTGTAAAGTCCTTGACTTAGAGTCTACTCTAAGTGTTGCTACTGAGCAACAATCAAGCCCAAAATTCCAGTATTGATGTATTTTTTTAGCAGCTTTCACAAAATATATTTGAAGATGAATACAGGATGCAAAGAGAAGTTTGTCTTTAATACAGACAGCAACATTAAGAAGGGAAAAGATGGAAACATTCAAGTTTTGGGATTCAGCTGTGACACAAAATTCCCTGTAGTGTTGCAGTATACAGAGTGAGATGGAAAGAGATTTGTCTTCCTTTAAAAAATACCACTCTGGACAGCGCATTTCTTTGGAGTTTTTTATACCTTTTATCCCCTAAACAAAGATTTCTTTTAGGTTTATAAGGAATTGTTATTATATTGTGACCTTTTAAAAGGGAGCAACAGAGCCTTATCTGTAAAGCTATTACTGGAAGTATACTATATCAATACTTAATTAGGAATATGCTTTATTTATTCACATCGCAATGGATTTCTGCTTTGACTGTTTGAAAATATGTGTTCTTTGTACAGATCAACCTATTTTTAAATGGGCAGCATGTTGAGATATTTGAGGAGGATCTCACATTTACATCAGATGAGGTGGTTTCATTTGATCTACCCAAGATTAGCAGTGAATTGAAAGGTATGTTCATCTTTGTAATTGTGAATGTGTCATTTGCTGTCTTTGCCTGGTAAATCGTGTTAGATTTTGTCTGTGAAATACGTTTTGCCTCTTTATGTGAAACATTTTTATGGCTGTTGCAAAATATACGGTCTTCTTGGAAGTTGATTAGTGTCATGCAGTATAACATGTATTTGAGACTGTAACAAGTATGGAAGT
Source organism: Eulacestoma nigropectus (assembly GCA_013397775.1). Lineage (NCBI taxonomy): Eukaryota > Metazoa > Chordata > Aves > Passeriformes > Eulacestoma > Eulacestoma nigropectus. Next base: position 460,108 of record VZTE01004632.1, on the reverse strand, counting down.
AAATTTTTATTTAAAACCCATAAGCCTTAAACACAACTGATGGCCATGCAAAGCTGGCTTGAAATTGAAACATGGTTTCGAAGTATACTGTAATCTTACTTTTTGTGAATCCTGGAAACAGTTGGGTTTATCTTACATCAAAATAGTGTTCAGAATATAGGACAGACATACAGAATGACGGACTTACGTCACTTAGATAATTAAAATTTGCTCCTGTTCCATATGGCAGCCTTCACAGAATTAACAAGAATGGGATCAGCTTGGAACTGCTGACTTTAAAAGAAACCATACTAGGTTAATAATCCTGTGTGATAATTCCTGTGTTGCTGCTAGACTTGTCTAACCAAATTTCCTGAGAAAGAAAAGAAAAACCTTGAGAAGGGCTAACCAGTGAGCTGAATGGAGCAGGTCAGGGTGTCTGCAATGAAAAGGAAGTGTTAAATCAGAGTTTCACCTACAAGCAATTATTGAAAGTGCTGGACACCTGAAAATTTTTGTTATTGCTAATGGCTGAACTATATACAGTATTTCTTCACGTATAGCATGCTCCATAATTCCCTTTTGGTCCAAACAGTCTTCATTATCTTATTTCTGCTTACCAGAGAACTGAGAGAATTAATTTAAAGCTGTGGATAGGTATTTGAAAATCTAAATCAAGTGACTCTACCTAAAAATTATGAGTTAGAAAAATTTCTAAAAATAATACTGATGTTGAAAGAGTAATTCAGGTATTTAAGTCTGTGTATACTTGAAAAATTAATGCTATTAAGGCACTTACATGTTAAGGTTTATTCTGGATTCCGGATAAAGGTGAGTAGTGTTTCTCAAAACTAGCAATAGAACAGTGTGACAAATAATATGAGTTAGTAGGGAACGTTCTGTATCACATAGAGAAATTTTGAAATACGTACATGACTGTGTTTATTGCCATTTGAAAGCCACTGATAGTGGATGCCTGATTGCTATGCATGTGTTCATTTTCCCCATCAATTCAAACATCTCTTCAATACAATGATTTGTGCTGAGCAGCAACAAGTGAAACTCTTAAATATGGTTTCAGCTCTTACGTCTGTTGGAAATCTGTCACAACAGCATCTCTCGGATCCCTGGGAGTTCTCAGGAGCAGGGCAGTGGGGTATTTGCACCATCAGACTGGGCAAGTTCAGGAATAGGAAGTCATTGTTCTGCTTAATGAAAGGGTTAGCAAAGGTCCTGGATTTGGGGTTTTTTTTCAAGGTGACTCTAGTGCTAAATATTGGAGAAGCAAAAAGCTATTGGACTCTGTTGCCTTTTTATAATTTGAGAAGACTTTCTGAGGTGCCTGACACCAGTATTTAATTACTGAATTCTTCAGGCTTTTTTCCAGCCAAAACCCCACTTTTGAGAGATAGCAGAACCTCTCTGGTTGTTTCCCCTGAGAAGGATCTCTAAACTTTTGCCCTTAGTTGTAAATACAAATGTTTTCTGTATGTGACTAAATAGTTACCTACTTTTGTGGCTTAATGTAGGACAGCATGGATGAGAAAGACAAATGGGTTAGACTGTAAAAGGGATAGCTTCTGCTAAAGCATTTTCTGTCAGCATTTAGAAAGGAGGAAAGTATTTTTCTTAGTTTCATGGTTATCTCAAGTGTGAGGGACTGTTAGTTGTCGTTGAATAGATAAGAGAAATATGTGAAAATGGATTTAAAATATGCTGCTAGATGTGGTTCTGGGAGGGTGGAATTTGAATTTACCATTTTTCCTAGCTTTGAAGGGAATTCTTTCGTAGATTTGTTTAAGATGTTTATTAAATGAAAACAATTTCCTGATAAACAGATCATGAAAGATAAATCAATTAGGGTAATAATAAATGAGAACACCAGAACACTGACTTGAACTAGTTTTGTTTAAAGGGAGATTGTCAGAGACTGACTGTGTAAAATGTCTGATGGAGAAAAGATTTCTACAGCTTATGCAATTTAGATATTGTCAAATTTCAGCTTCTGAAGAAGCACTGTTTTGTCTTGAATTGTGTATTGAATGAAATTATTAAAATTAAGTGATTTCTGTAGTAGATGAAGTATGGTGGTCTTGTCCAAAATGAGCAATGAGCTTTAGCTGGACTTTCAGATCCACTCTCAGTGGAGATATTTAATCAAAAATAATAATCCTCAATTAAATAAATACATACTTAAATATTCTGTGCCAAATTTCGTGGTGCATTTCTGCTTGTAAGTGAACATGGAAAAGATTGTGACCTTCAAGCTCAAAACAAACCTCCTATTTTAACTCTTTTACATTGTATGCTTTAACCTCTTCAAATTTCATGCTACTGTGACTTTCTACCAGTGAGGAGCCATTGTGCCAGACTAAATTCTAATCACTCTCTCAGCTCATCTTTCACAGTGACCCAATATACATTATAAAACTTTAGGTCTTAATTAAAGCAGTTTAACGCTGATGGGTTGTTTTTCGAGTAGATCGCGGGGAGATTTTCTGATCCAGCTGTGCTAGTAGAAGAGGTTGCTGTGGTGAGCCCTTAGTTCTTCATTATTGTTTTCCTTGTTATTGCCACTTGCATGTGCCAGCAAAGCTTCTCTTGTGTGTGTTGCCTGATCTGTTTCAACCAAATACAGATATACTATACCAATTTTGTGTCATGTCATACCAAGGCATTTTTGTCATCCAATGCATCTCCCACCCCACACCCAAATGGACTTTAGGGATCTGTTCAGCTGCCACTGCCACAGACTTTCAGCTTCCCTTTGTGAAAGCGTCAGTGAAAACTGCAGCCAGTAGGATTTGGACATAGTTTCTCTCTTACCCATGTCAGCCGGGCTCATGTCTGTGTCAGTGATTTCCTGTGGGCAGGAAGGAGTTGAAGGTAACAATGGTTTGGCTAGGGCTGGGTTTACCTGATTACCCAGTGCAGTTCACAGAGTACGTACCTACTCATGCCTGCATAGTGGGTGCACTGTGCTCTAAATGATGCCCCTGGCCACCATTTGGAGCATAATATCTTTAATACTGGGTCTCCTACTCCCTAAAATTAAAAAAAAATTTAAAAAGGAAAAAATCCCCAAATAGTTTGGTATTCTCAGCAGAAGATAGTACAGAAAGGATAGACTGATGTATTTTCAAATTATATTGTGCCTTGCAACATGAAGTTAGTCCAGCGTAATTGATTTACAAGACCCTATATATTCAATTCCTTTAAATTTGGGACATTGTGAGTTGCTTCTTCTGGCTGCCACCAGCAGCAGTTGCACCAGAAGCTATCAACGAAGCAAGAAGGCTGTCCCTTCCCTGCTCTGCATATTCCCCTTACTGGTGTCCAAGGAGCAGAGAGAGGGGGAGAACTGCCACTTGCATCCAGAAGGATGAGAAAAAGACAGGAAAGGGACAGAGGAGAGAAGGACTGAGAGATGAGAAGTTTACTCTGAGTCAGGAGTGGAGTTCAGTCTGTTACTGATGATGGGATTGAAAAGCCAAGGAGGCCAGGAGAGCCGATATGGCCGTAGGAAAGTTAGATCAGAAGCAAAACTGACTGAAAATTACTCGGTTCTCACTGCCTAAAAACTTGGATATAGACTATGCTTCAGCTTTCAGTGTTACGCTGTGATCAATGAAAAACTCAGTAGGAAAGTGGGTGCTTCATCTCTCACTTCAGAGAACAGGAGCTACGTGGTGACAGCCTACTACTCTTAGTAATCAACAATTGCAAGAGGTCTGTGCTGTGTAACTTAACCATCAAACCTCAGGTACCTACTGTGTGAATCCCACAGTATTGAATTTCTGGGTTTGGACAGGAGTGGGTTTGCTTTTTGACATGTAGGTGGATAAAAATATTTCATATGAACTTGTTCAGCAAAGTGCAACAACCTCCATGTTCCTTGAACATCCAGTATTCAGACATCGACAGGTCAAAAAATCAAGATTGGCTTCCTAGAGAGCATACATTTTCTTGTATAATACTGAGATATTTATAAAAACAGTAACTTGAAAAAGAAATCTTGGGTTTCTTCTATACAGCTGGATAAGTAATGTTACAACAGTGCAAATGCAAGTGAGAGATGTGTTGTCTGGAAAAGGAATTTCAAATTGTTGCTGTTTTCTACAGGCATTAGCAGATTAGACAGATGTTACAGAATTATCAGGACAGTAGCAACTACAGGTATTTTCCACCTGCACTGGAAGCAGAGATCTGTGTGTTAAGGGGACAGAAGTTACTGGTTAGGCAAGAAAAGACAAGCAGCTGCTATGGCTCCTTCAGAGATACTGCATTGCTAAGACCAAGATAGATAGTCATATTGAAGAGTGATGCAAGAGGGGATACCTGGTACAGCATTTGGCTGTAAAAAAGTAAAAGGGATTTGGGAGATGGAGCAGGAGGAATCAACTTCATCATTTTGGCCCCTAGTCTCACCTCTTTTTCTGTAGGTGTTCCTGTGAGAAGACGGGTTGGAAATGTTTTGCAGAAGTATTGCAAACAGTGCAAAAAGCATGCACTTAAACTGACAGTTACTCCTTCAAAATATGCTATTATTTGTAGCACCATTAAAATAAATTCATTTTTATGTTGTACAGATCTGCCAAGTGGTCCGCATACTTACCGCTTAGAAGATCTTGCCTATACTAGAAGTGGAGACAAAGGCAATTCTGCAAACATAGGTATTTTTCTTTCTCTTGCTTTCTGAAGTGATGCAGGATTTTCACGTAAGAGTTGCATATCAAGTGCTAGTCTTAATTTTTTTAAACATCACTTGATTTTTTTTTTTTTATTATGCTGAAACAAAAGCGAATACATATCGAACATGGATTTTCCACATGAAATATCTGTAGTCTTCTGTTTAGCAGCTGTTGTAATCTGAAGTACTAAGAAAAACTACTAGCATGTCATACTAAAGAGAAAGATTTTTGTTTAGGGTTGGAAAGTTGAGATCCCAGAAGTTAAGAACTGCCTTTTTAAGGTTTCTTTTACACATCAGTTGCTACTCCATGTGTATATGTTATGTAATATAATTTCTTGGTTGTCTGATCATGTATAATACTTTCATACATTAATTTTGTAACATGTCTATGGCTAAAACAGTGTTAGGAAATACTAAAGCTGTTCTCGTATGTACAAGAATGTTTTTATTATATTGCTAATGCAAATGGTATATTTCAGTAGGCAGTCTCTTTGCATTGATTGTGCTGCTTCTTGCATTGTTTAATAATTCCTTCTATTCCTTACTTCTGCATGCAACAATTGGCTCTCTTACTTGTTGGAAGATGAGAGCGTGTGGTGTTCAAAGCTCAGTATGAATTAAAGGTGCGTTTGGGATTTGATTTGCTATTAGCTGTCATGCTAAAACTCATTAATTTTGTGTATTTGTATTTAGGAATATAGTTTTCTTGTCCTTGTTTGTGAAACTGGTTTTTTTGAGTTGAAGAATGAAGCAATGTTGATTTTTTTTTTTTCCTTTTTTTTTTCCCTTTTTCTTTCTCCATGATTGACCACTGTTGCAGTGTAGCATTGCCAAGTCATGAGTGATGGATACCTAATAGAATGCTTCAGATATAAAGACACTACTGCTTTATTAAGGAACAACAATAACAACAACAAACCTGACCTCTAATTTAAAGTCCACAGATAGAAAGGTCCCTGTGACCCAAAGCTGTTTTCCTGATCCTGCTCTGGAACCTCAGCTTCAGTATAAAATTAGCTGAAGCTTATGAAGCACATTTACAGCAATAAAAACGTAATTGTGATTCGTCACACTTACATCAGAATCCCATGCAAGCGGTGGAGCAAGGACCAAACCTTCAGTCACTGATCAGGCCTTGTTGTGGTTAATTGTGATGACTTAGATACCTAAGCCTTGCAAACCATTTAAGGGAAGAGAACTGCCTGTGGGCTGTTGGTTGTGATATTGTTGTTCTTTAGGTGTCTTTCAGCGTGGCAGGGACTGTTTGCAGCCAGAAAAAATCCAGTGATCACTTAGTGGTCGCTTAGAATTCTTTTGTGTCATGCTCCACCCTATGTCTCTACTGACAGAGGGAGAGCTGTCATACTGTTGTATTTTTTATTCAGGAGCTCATTAAAGAGGATCCATATGTACAGTTTCAGTTAAGCGGAGGATCTCGAATCGGTTTTTAAAGCATAAATACAAATTGGTTTTAACAGTTCCTATTTCAGCTAATGCCAGTTAATGCCTAACAGGTGTGATAGCACGGCATCCCCTCTACTATCCATACTTAAAGAAAACTTTAACTGCTCAAGCGCTGGAGAATTACTTTCAACACCTATTGGAGCACAAAAAAACAGAAGAAGAACTAGTAACAAGGTGAGTAGCTTGCTGCTCAGTCCACAGTTGTATGGTAGATACATGATGGCATCAGAAGTTATCTTAAAGTATGTTAACGTAAATATTGTAAACTTGTGCGTATTGACTTTGGGTTTTTATATGTGTCTTCCTTTGACATTTTAAATAACAGCTTGGGTATAGTCACTGAGAAAGAACATGAACTTGGGCCTCTCTTGAAGCTGGACAAAGGCCGTGAATCCGTTTAGTGAAGGCATTTAAATTCCCAGAATTAGCATAGTAGTGTTGGGGCTGTTCCTTTGTTTTGTTCCAGTACAGAATGTCTTTACTGACTAGAAATAGCTTCCAGTGCCCTTTGAGAAATTTATCTTTCCACTGGTTTTGAACCATTTGGAAACTGCAGGAGCCTTAGTAGCTGAAGCTTCCCAAGCCTCTGTGCCACTGCTGAACTGAGGGTTAGAAATCTGTAAAACACTACCTGAAAGACATTCTCACAGCCAATGTAGTGTGGAGCCCAAACTTATCTGGTGATCCATCAGAAATGGGCCTCATACTATCCCTGTTTCTGCAAGACATTTTAATATTTATGTAGTTCACTCACTTTAGAGAAAGTATTCCTTCTAGTACCCCACTCTCACCCACTTTGGTGCCACATATTCCAAGCCAGAATTTAAAGAAAAAACATAGCTAATTTCTCTTAAAATCTGAAAGAGAATACATCCTAAACAGGACACGTTTATGTGATACTCATCTAAAAAAGAACATCCTCTGCCAGACAACATACGTAACATTCTTGTTTTTGTGGTATGGGTAATGCTCAGGGCCCTTCCTGGGGACTGAATGAAACATGTGCAGCTCTTGTAGCCTGAGGTAATTAATGGAGCTCATTCTCCCAAGGATATCCAGTAAAACAGTCAACAGATTTTTTAAACCTTTTTCTCTCTTCAAAAACAAGTAAAAGCTTAATACTGCCACAAACCATTCAGTCTTCGAGAACATGTTTTGATACAAAGTCAGTTATTCTGCAAATACAGAGATTTTGCCAAAATCTTTTATGTATTTCCATGGATAGTGGATAAACTGTTAACTGTCTTTTTGCTTGTTTGAAGAGCTTGAGTCAGAAAGGTACGGCTCAAAGCTCAGAGAGAGCCTGGAGTTATTTTAACCCCTGATCTTTGAATTGTAAGTGCTGGTTTTGTCTTCATAAGCAGCTCAGTGCAGATCTCACCCACTGTTTTGTAAGTGCTTACAAATCTATGTATCTAATAAATAGTGATACTAAGAATTGTAATTGAATTTCCTCTGAAAGAGAGCAGAGAGGGGAAGAAATAAAAAATGTCATGCCTCCTAATGATACTTCTAGAAATTGAGTCATTGCCATTCCTTAATGCTGTTTATGTTCATAAATAAAAGTTGAAATTTGCTCTGTCTGGATGAAGCCAAATTAATTTGATTAATTAGATTATCTCTTTGTGGTTTTGGCTTCCTTTAATGATGTGATAATGGAGCTCTGTGAGTGAATTGGAAAGCTACTGGGGAAAAAGAATAAAACCTTTTGTGGAAATATTTAGGATTATAAGGATTATGCTCATGTGCTTCAGATTGTGTAGTTCCTTTTTAAATTACTTGTTTATTTTTTAGTTTTAACTGTCATAAAAAAAGAGCTTTCTTGCTGTCTAGTTTTCCTTGCTTTCCTTTATTTAAATGGTGAGTAGTTAAAAACTGTGTATTAGTTCTGCTACTGTAAACATACCAACCACAGCTCTACCTCACTACAGAACAGAGTCTGTTAACCAGTTGCCTTTCATGCCTTTTCACTAGAGGCATTAAATAGGTGTACTAAACAGAGAAAATGTGGGATTATTTTGATAGAGAATATTGAAAACTATTGAACTTCCAGATCTGCAGGTAAAATAACAGCAAAAGATAGTCTTTCAATCCCCAGGTGATAGCTTCCCACACTAGAGTGCTAGAGTACATTCTGAACAGATGTGAGTACCTTAAGATAGAGAATAAGAAACTTTTTGTGTAGTGGTACTAGGTCAGTTCTTTAAGAAGGATGGTAAAACTACCCTATGAGATTTTGCTGTTTTCATCTTCTGAAATATGGTATATGTAATGTTTTGAGAACATTCCAATGCTCAGAAATATAAAAAATATAAAAAGGTGATTTCTTCCTATGCAATGTTTTCACCAAGTGCTGAAGAACAAGAAATGTGGATGCTGAAGCTTCTAGATGGCTTTTTTGTATATATAGTTATTAGAAAGGAAAAAGAAGTATTTCTATACAGTATATCTCATATGCAAACCCTTTTTAAAGCCTATGGACTTGGTTCCTGCTTTCCTCTGATGAAAAGAATCCTGTCTTTTCCTTGATTGAAATGCAGTAAATAATTTTGTATCATTATTATTTCCATGCATTTTAATGGGAAATTCACTGGGAAACCTGACTTCTCTGAATAATATGGACAGCACTTTAAAAGCAGTAGTTAAGCAGGCACCCCATTGTGTATAAGCATAGGAATTCAGCTAGAACAGTGAATATTCCTTGTTTGACTGGTTTCTGTCACAGATAGTGTATTCTTTGAAAGGTTTATTTGTTTTCTGTGGTTTTTTAAAAGCAGCTCTTAAAGCATTTGATCAAATTGTACAATTAGATAATTTTTTTCCTTTAGATCTCAGTTAATTAAACTTAAATTGTTTAATTCTGCTGAGTAAATGCCTGCCAGCATTTTTTTTAATGTATTGTTGCTGCTTAAGTATGATGGTTATAGTGGGTTTTCTCCTTTTATTGTGAGAGTTTTATTTTCTGTGTGGTAATATTTTGGATGCTCATATGCTTCAAACAAGCCTTAAAATATATAAAGGTCAGCATCTTCACTATTATTTTGTAATCCTAGTTTTAGCTAGAGTATCCCACTGTAAATATTTTCTCAAAGTAAATAAAATGAATGTGCCATTTTATAGTGTTCCAAATTAAGATCTGTTGCTTCTATTACATACTTCCTCTGCCAAAATTACTGCAGAAAGTGAAATGAAATTCTTCTACTCTTTTGTTTCTGCTTTTATATGCTCTTCAGTTTCTCTCCTGATTTGTTTTTTCTGATAGATTTTCATGACACTTCTTTTGAGAGACGAGATATTAACTTATGTAATCAATATTCCATCAGTCTAGTTCTTGAGAAGAGATCTGCCAGTTGTAAAATTCTTTGCTGCCTGGAAATCTTTGCCATCTTTTTCAGAGTAAAATTTATAGTGTAGTGCTTTGGTAGATCTCTGGCTTTCATGGTATGTGGTGATTGGTAATTTTTATTTAGTTTTTTAGAAAATATTGCAGGGTCATCTGGTTGTGCTATATAGTTGATTATAGTATTAAATTTAGTAAATTAGGTAGGTAACTTGTTGTAGAAATTGCTTTATTCTTCATATTCGTGCTGTCTAGTAGAGCACTGGTGGATTAATCTACTTTCCTGCCTTACCAGTGGCTTTGCCTTTAAGCATGACAATGTTGCATGTCAACTAGTTTTTAAGGAAGGTCAACAGAATGCTGACACCAATTTTTTTCTTTATAACAGTAATACTAAAGTAGAGTGTGGTAATGAAAAAGTAGAAGGAACTTAAAGTTAAAACTTTTTGCCTGGGCGACAGACACGGACATTCCATGACTATGTGTTTTCTAGAACAAGAACTCAAGTGATTGCCAGACTGCTCAGCAGAATCATCTCCTTCCATTAGAGGTTTGGGTCATACGCCCAAGATAAAAGGGCAGACAGGGCTGTGAACACCAGCCACAGCCATGGTTTTCACAGTGCTCAAAAGGAGCTGAAAGAGAGAAACCTCAAAGTGACAAAATCAGCAGTATTAAGAGCACTGCAAGAAATTCCAGCTATATCAGGGGAAAGATTTGTAGAATCCGTCCCAAACAGATGAAGATCAGATAGGTGACTAAAGAAAAGTAAGTGATGTTGGAGGAAGCATGATTTAAATTGCAGCAGTCAAACATCTGAGACAGTGAGAATTGGATATAATTTTTCTCTGTTACTCCTCATGGCTTGAAGATGTTCTGATTTAAATCCTTTCCTATGGAATTAAAGCAAAGCTATCAAGTCTTTAGATGAAGAAAATATTGGAGGAAAGCAAAACCAAAGAAAACCAACAAGAGAAGGAAGATGACAAAACACTGAAAAACTGCAAGTAGAGGCAAATGGAAATATACTGTAGACCTATGTATGGAATTTGAAATAATAGGAAACCACAGAGCCATTTGCGAAACTGCTCCAGAAGTTTCCAAATTGGAACTGCACCGGTCAAAAGCAAGGATGGAAAAATGCTTACAGTGGCGATGGAACAGAAAAATAGGTCTGTCACACTAAAATAAAATTTTATCTGAACTAAGTATGTGGCTCCAGGAAAGTGTTGAAATGTAGCTCTGATTTTAATTTGCTGTAAAATTATTTGTTTGTCGTAAGAGTGATGTAGTGACTCATAGATATTTCTCAGGAATGAAGAGGGTGTCTTTCCAATTAGCTGGCAGCATTGGTTAGCAAAAGTGAGTTCCAGGAATTATGTGATTGTACTTTTCAGTATCAGAACTAGAAGCTAATAAAAATACTTCATTTTGCCCATCATGTTGTCTGAGTTCATATTGGATCTTGAACCTCTGGCTTACAGATACAGCCTTTAACTCATAGAAAAAAAGAACTCTAGAAACAACTTTATTAGAAATGGATGAGTTTTGAATAGAGGAGAATGGTTACCTTATGGTCCAACTTTAAAAATATTAAGGACTGTTAATCTGGAGTAAGAGGAAGGAACAAGAAGGCAGGTAAGGCCTTGTGTTAATCTTGTTACCTTTTGGACTTGACTCAGCAGTGGGATGTGATCAGAAGCATGAAAATTTTGCATGCCAGCTTTTGGTTGATGTTCTCTACAAGTGTTCTTTCCAAAATCTCCTGAGAAATAATGTCCAGTTTTATTTTACAGATATGAGTTGCCAGGAATCCATGGATTAAATTTTGTTCTGAAGAACTCCCTTGGTGGTGGTGGCATAGCATCCCTAAGAAGTGACCCACAGGCATGTATCAAAGCAGTAATTTTAATGTAGTCATCTTTTACAGGTCTCTTTATAACCAGCTTTTGGACTGGAACGGTAAGCTCTTGGGTTTGACTCTAGTTCCTTTTAATTTCCTGTTAATAGACATTGTCTGTTTAATTTTGTAAGGTTTGAAAACAACATAGGAAAGTAGAAAGTGGATTTAGAATATTTGGTGAAAAAGATGTGTACTATTAAGATAGCATATCATAAAGGGCATAACTGATTTGAAGACTACCAGTTTTTAGATGCACCAGCAAAATTAGTTTCTCAGAAAGGCTGTCACATTTTGAAAAATGCAGATTTACTAGACAATGTTGATTGTTTCTGAGTATATACAGGAACCATGCACTGGAGAACTCCTCATTTAGCTTATGCCCTCTGTAGTTACAGTACTGATAAATAATATAAACATGAAAAACAGATGGATTTGAGGTCTTTTGTGTTGGTAATGTTATGTGAATCTGAAAGTAACATTTTTTTTGCAAGTGTACAATCTGAGAATTAAATATTTGAAACATCCAGACCTGAAGACAACATCCTAAGCAATGCTATAACTACAGCAAAGCACAGCTGTGCTACCATAGGCTCAGAAATGCTTGTGTGTGCAAATAATCTCAGCATAGTCAAGAAGACTGCTCACAAAATAAGGTGATGCTATGTATGAATCAGATAGTAGAACTGAACCCCAAATAAATTTATTTTAGCACTAGCTACCAAATAAATGAATAAACTGTTCAATCTGTTCAGATTTGGATGCTTGAAAACTCAAAAAACTTAAACAGACTGAATTCTCACACTGACTATAGGAAAAATACTCATGTGAAACCATTTTTAAAAACTTCCTTTAAAAAAGTGGTAGAATATTTAGAAAGTAAAATTTAATGTTGGTTTGGTTCTTTTTCTTACAGGGTAAAGCACTTGGACAGATGCTGTTGGACTTCCAGATTAAAAATGTTCCTGATTTAAAATCACTGATAGAATAACAGGTGTTTAATATATATGCTTTTAACATTGAGTGGTATAAAAACATGTTATAAACAAGAACTGGCTTCTTAAATGAGATTTTTTTTAAGTTAAAGAGTAGAAATTTGACAGTTATTTTTCAGAGGCTTAGCTATATGGCACAGATAAGCAAATGTTTTGAGTAATACCAGACTAATAGCTTTGTCTGTGCCTGATAGCATTTCCTATCTAGATAATACAGTGGATGAAGAATTAATTTATTTCCTGCAAAATACAATTAATCAAATTGCAACATGACATTTAATTATGAGACAAGATAATCTTTGTTTCAAGATGGAAATCACCTCCTGTTCAGTCTATCTCTCTTTTCCTTCTCTCAGCCTTTATTTGAAAATCGAATGGACTGCTGTCCTGTCATCTGCGTTTGTCCTGTGCAGTGAGTGAGGCTGAGTAACCTGCTCTGCACTGCTGGGAAGTCAGCACTGTCTGGTACTGGGGAACAGTTTTCCCTGCTGGGCAATAAAGAAAAGTAATAATTGGTACTGTTATACAGTGACTGGTCGTAAATGCTGACCTTTGGTGGTGATCCACCAAACTTCAGCACTTTGTCTGGTTAATGACAGACTTTGCTATTACATTTTCCAATCTCTTTTACTAATTAATCCTTCAGTTGAAATCACTGAGTAGTAGTAAATTGCAGATCTAAGTGTGGTAATAAATTTGAAGATGAGGAAAGGGGAGTCTGCCCGCTCACTGCTTCTTGTGATGGTGCAATCCTGGCAGGGATGAAGCAGGGCTGGGTGGTAGAGGGATACCTGGTTTTGTTCCAGGGCTATTAAATCCTTGATTTGTGTAGCAGAGTCATGCCTGGATTAAGTTTATTTGACTGTCATTTGCATTGCCCTTCCCACAAAAAGGTGTCTTCTGCTGTGAAGGAAAACCATGTTGAATGCAGTGTACTCTGTCTTTCTTCAGACTCCCAGCTATCACCTCTCCGTCTCCCTGCACAATATGATTAGCATGTTCAAACTGGGATACTTCTGAACTTCTTCACCTCATTAAGAAGAGACTTAAAAATCTGTATTGTACATTCTGGGACAAGAGCAAAGTGGAAATTCTGATAACTGTATTTTCTCTGCAGAAGCCATAAAAATATTACTCCACATGTTCAGGCATTTTATATTCAGAAATTAATTTTTTTGTTTATTTTAGGGAGATTGTATTAATTGTGTAGTGCTGACAAAATGAGGCATTACTAATACCAGACAAAATTATGGAAATAAGTATTTTTTTAATTGTCACCAAACCTATCTGTTAGTTGTTCCTAAATTTCCAGTGCTGTCTATCCCTGTTACTAATTTCCTAGCCTATTGCTTGCTAATGAGTCCTATGCAATGAATTGTTCCCACCTTTTCTGTGGTTTTGTTAATTTGAATTGAAGGTATCATAAATGAATGCTTTATCCACCTAAACGCATTATTCCCTGAGCAAGTCATCGATAGTATCCAGGTATACAGCATGATTCAGTCAGGTTGTAAAAAATGAGTCACTACTGCATTGCAGAAAAATAGCCAAGTTAATAACTTCAAAGGGAAAATGGCTTGCAGGTTTTATTATGTTTACAGTCACTGTTTGTTAGAAAACTCTCCTTAATAATTTGGAAGCCTATTGAGAGGAAGTAAAAAAGAAAAAGTGGTAGACCTCAGTAGCAAACCTACAAGGACAAAAAGGCTACAGTAAATATTTGCAGTTCACTCAATATGCTGCTTAAGTGACTCTGGAAATGTGTATGCAATAAGTTTCTGAATAAAAGTGAACATTTATAAAGTATAAATTTGTTTTAGTCATGTTGTTTCTTCTACTGGAAGAGAGTGATACTTAGTTCAAAGGTTCTTTCTTTGGGGTTGTTTCACTTGCCTGCAATTTCATGCATTGTCTTGCCGGTTCCCTTCTCTGTTCAGATTTTATCTGTTCTGTCCCTAGTCTTTGTTAAATACAAAAACCAAGAGAGTAAATGATACTGTTTTCTGGAGAGCTGGTTACTTACAGCTCTATAATGGAAGCTGTAATTTGCTGAAAAGAATGGTACAGTGTTCAAATGGATTGGATATGGGAATACAGAGGTGTTATTTTTTATCTCTGGAACAGCCCTTTTGGATGTATGAAACCATCCTTCACAAACGTATTTTCTGTCCATTATTTCTTTCAGCATACCAGCTTAAAACCAAATGGCATTGCTTTTCAGATACTCCTCTTGCAAATTATACCCTCCAAAAATCCCTATCCAAAGATTTTATTCTCCTTGAATGTCTTAACGTTCTGAATTAATGAAACTATGCTTGTTTCAGCAGTCCCAAATGATCTGAAAGTAAAGCTTGAGTAATTGAGAAAGGTTTGGTAAAATATAAATTGTACACAAAGGTGAGCATGTAGGCAGTCAGCATTGGTTTAACCTCAGTCAGTTAAAAATTCATTTTGCCTGCTTGCTAAACCAGGTCTGTTCCTCATGTAGGCAAGAACTTACCCTTCCAATTCCCCGCCTTTCCTGCCTTTTCCCCACTGTGTTAGCTGTGAGAGCAGGATGGAAATAGTAATGTCTAGTGCATAAAATAAGGTTCCTTCTAATACAGGAGTTTCAGTGTAATGGAAACTGCCTTACACCTCTTACTTCAGTTTTTGTACTGTGGCTCATCTGCACTACTAAACAAAGGCTGCATTCTTACCTCTCACAGCTTTCTGACTGCATCTCAGCTTAACTCAAAAATAAAGCATGGGTTTTATCATTAAATTATTCCACCACAGTTAGCAGTCCAAACAAGTACTTCCTCAATGTTTTTGGGTTTATATTTAATATTCCAAAGTGATTTTCCCACTTAAATTTGTGTACTAAAGGTACAAAAGCTGTTATACAAAAGTGTCATCCAAGAAGCTGTGCCAGTGCTTGATGCACGAGTGTATATTTTTAGTTTTGCCATCTCCAGTGAAGATGTTTTTCCACTAAAATACATGTTTTCTTCCCCCTTTCAGATGACAAATTATGTTAAGAATACTTTACATTGTGGTTGCTCTGTGGAAGTTTGACAGTAATAGAAGTGCAACCCCTTGTGTTTGAAAACCGAAAATGTTGGGTTGCAGGTTGCTTCTCAAGAATCTGAATAGTTTCATTCAGGAATTACTTTGATGTGTTGTATTAAGTGCTTTGCACACAGTACTGCTCACAACAGTTGCAAGGTAGTGGCGAAGCATTACCTGGGTGGATTCCACAGACCTGTCTGTTCTGTAATACCTTTTGGCCTTGTTCACTGGGGTTTCTGGGCTTGAGAAGAGAGTGAGTGGTTGGGGGGGGAGGGAGGGAGAGAAGAAGCTCTTCAGCCTCAGGTATGAGGAAATTACACTGCAGAAATGTCACACCTTTCACCTTACTACTTTGAAACCCTCCCATGCAGTAAGACTTTGAGTCTCCTCATGGCAATCCCTCTTCTTCGGTTTCATCCTGGTTTCTTTTCTGGATTTACTTGAAATGGACCCTGGTGATTTTGGGATTAAAGCTCACTGGCATGAAGAAAGCAAACAAAGGATGCCTCCATCTGAAAGATCTCATTGGGAAGTGTCTGTATCTGCCAGGGAGTTCAGCTGAATTCCTCTGCCTTTGGACAGGGAAGAGAAACCTGAACTGTAGGACTGAAGCATCTCTACCACCTATTTTAGCAACAACCATCTCTAGCTAGACAGCTTTAGGGAGTGGGAGAGAGGGAATCTTGAGATGGCAGCACAGGGCAGGAATGGTGCTCATCCACACCAGAGGGAGACAGGAACCTTTCTATGCCAGGACTTTCTATGGAGTCTGACAACCTTCTATGGCTCCAGCTCTGGACCAGCTGCCATGACCACCATCAAATGGGTGAGACCCTTTATCAAGATGAGGTGTTAAAATTTTTTTTCCCCTCATCCATTAAAAAAATGTGCTAGTTAAAAATGAGAAGTTCCTCCTTCTCCTCTCCCCATTTTTATTTACTAAGAGAAAAAGGTTCAAACCTTCCAAATATTTTTTTTAACATCTGGATTTGAAAATATGCTGGTTTAATTATATAATCATGTGGCTGGTGGCTAATCCACAGGGTTCCTGTACCAGCATCATAAGCTACATCTAAAAGGTATTTTCTCTTTTTAAGTGATGTGATTTAAGTAGGGGACTTGAGAGGCTCTGTTGCATAAAAATTTGGCTGAGACTCCAGAGAAAATCCCAAAGGCCTGATCACTCTCTTAAGTAGTGCTGGGGATCTGGCCTGTAATCAGCAACCGAACAAGAGGTTATGGTGGGCCTCTTTCTTTGCAGATGAAGCAAGGTGAGGATAGTCTTGGCTTCCCAGGAAGCTGCTCTCTGCTCCAAGCAGGAGGAAACAGGAGGGCACCAGCCATTGTTTTTGTTGACAAGTAGTGAGGTAACCCCCTCCCCTGCAATATTTTCTTTACTGAGGAAGTGGGAAAACTTGCTTTTGGTTCATCAATAAGCTTTCATGTTTACAAGATCCTGAACCTTGGGTCAGTATCTGTGGTGGCAGAAAGTTCTCACCTGCTGGGTCCTTCACATCCCCTTTGCCTTCCATATACCAGAGCTGTTTGCTAATGGAAAGAAAAGGGGTAGTGAAGATTTTCTCTTTTTTTGCTGGTGTGACCAAATGGATTCTACAGCTCCCTGGTGGTCTAGAGATCTCATTCGTGTTCCACAGAGTTTAAAGTGACTGAGGAGAGAAAAATAACCTACTGTTTCAACGCGGTTTGCCTATGGAGAGCTGCCAAGCTGTTACACACCAGTGCTCCTCTTCCCGCTTCCCCGTTTCGTATTTGGCATCCTGTGGTTGCGATGTTTGCCCGAGTTTAAAAGAAGATGCTCCAACGAACTTCTCCCGCATTCTTACACGCACATCCCTTCCTCCTTCCCCTTCCCTCCGCCCGTTCCGCGTTTCTCGGAGGCGAAAGCTCCCCCCTGGAGCCGGAGCGACAGCGCCGGGCCGGAGCGGCTGCGGCACGAACAAAGATCCATGGCAGCGGCCCGGGGCGCGGCGGCGGCGGCGGGGACTCGGTGAAAGGCTGCAGCCACGGCCACCTCCCCTGCCACTCTCCGCGCCCTGTCATCTTCCAGGTAAGATGAATGTCTGTCCCATCCATCATCCCGCCATCCCCAAGGGGGCGGGAACCGGCTTGGTTACTGAAACTTCCGAGCCCGATCGGGGCGGCATTGTTGACCTGACAGGGCTGCTCCTTTGTGAGCTCCGTTGCCAGGATTTAGCCATTTGCATAATGGATTAGCATGAAACTGAACGCACGGGAATGCCACTCCGCCGTTTCCCACTCTTTCTTAGCTGGCGGACCTTTGGGGCGAATTAATTTATAAATGTGACTTGCCGCTCTCCCTCGGAGACCCGTTTTCTTTCAGGGAAGACAGACGCTCCCCGCCCCGTCCCGCCGCCGTGCGAGCACCGTGGCAGCCCGCCCGGCCAGCTCCCGATCCGATCCGGTCGCGCTTGCCCCTCGCGAGTGCCGGGGCGGGCACCCGGTGCCCCTCAGGTCCCGCCGGCGGGGGAAGGTGCACGCCGCGGCTGTGGCCCCGGAAGCCCTTCGCTGCTCTCCCCGGGGGTGGGCGAAGCGCTTTACACGCACTTTTCCGTGCACTTCTACCTGGGCAGCGCCGGCGGTAGACGGGGCGGAGCTGCGGGTGGCTCCCGGCTCCAGGCTGCGGGCACCGCGAAATCCCGAGGGCCGAGCCGCCGCCACAGCCGGACCGGGGATCACCGGGTCGGCTCTGGGTACCCCCAGTGAAGCCAGGTCGGTCCTCGGGGCGGGCGCTCCCCGCACGCCCCTCACCGGGTGGGCCGGCCCGGGTGCCCGCCCCGCCCCGCCGGTAGCCTAGAAAAGCGGTGCCGGGGGCCAGGAGCTGCTCGGAGGCACGGAGCGTTTCCCCCGCCGGCCATGAAGAACCCGGTGCCGCAGGCGGCCTCGCTGCTGCTGGAGAAGCTGCTGCTTCTCGTCCACATCCGGCCCTTGCCCGCGGGCTCCGGCGGGGAAACGCCACCGCCTGCACCCGGCTACTACGACACCAGCTGCTTCAAGCGAGGAGACCTGCTGGAGGTGCCCCGCACGCTCTTCATCCACTTCGGCATTTACCTGGGCGAGAACCGCGTCGCCCACATGATGCCCGACATCCTGCCCGCCATCACTGGCGACCGTCAGCAGATCCAACAGGTGGTGACCAACAAGCGGCTCATCCTGGGCGTCATCGCCAGGACGGCCAGCGTCCGGGTGGACACGGTGGAGGACTTCGCCTACGGCGGCAGCATCCTGGTCAACCACATGGACCGGCTCTTCGAGGACCAGGTGCTGGGCAG